>CM077231.1:17691764-17774264 GCA_039654775.1 Spinibarbus caldwelli
TCATAAGGCTGCGGTTCTCTCGGTTGGTTGTGCATCTTTTTCTTCCACATTTTTTCCTTCCACTCAACTTTCTGTTAACATGCTTGGATACAGCACTCTGTGAACAGCCAGCTTCTTTGGCAATGAATGTTTGTGGCTTACCCTCCTTGTGAAGGGTGTCAATGATTGTCTTCTGGACAACTGTCAGATCAGCAGTCTTCCCCATGATGTGTAGCCTAGTGAACCAAACTGAGAGACCATTTTGAAGACTCAGGAAACCTTTGCAGGTGTTTTGAGTTGATTAGCTGATTGGCATGTCACCATATTCTAATTTGTTGAGATAGTGAATTGGTGGGTTTTGTTAAATGTGAGCCAAAATCATCACAATTAAAAGAACCAAAGACTTAAACTACTTCAGTCTATGTGCATTGAATTTATTTAATACACGAGTTTCACAATTTGAGTTGAATTACTGAAATAAATGAACTTTTCCACGACATTCTAATTTATTGAGATGCACCTGTGTGTGTGTATATATATATATATATATATATATATATATATATATATATATATATATATATATTAGTTCAAGTTTTATTAATTTTGTTGTGTTTTTGTCATTTTATTATTATTATTATTATTATTATTGTTATTATTATTTTGTAAATATGTATAGTTTTTATTCATTTTTATTTTAGTTGCTTGGTACATCAAGTGAAGCTAAATAAAATGAGAAATGTTGTCTTGGTGACTGTCCGAAAATAATTTTTTTTTTGTTTGTTTGTTTGTTTGTTTGCTTTTTTGTAGATATTTTATTTCAGTTAAAGTTTATTTTAAGTAGTAACATTTTTTATGTTTTTAGTTTTAGTTAAAACAGTTTGTAAAAACATCTAAAAATCACATTTAGTGTAGTGCACTTATTATTATTTTTTAATAAGTTTAAATTTAAGACTAGAAATAAAAAATAAAATTTCCAGTCATTTCATTAATTATTTTTTCCTGTATTGTGAGCTCAATTGATTATTGAAGAACAATTTAATTTAATTTAATTTAATTTAATTTAATTTAATTTTATTTTATTTTATTTTATTTTATTTTATTTTATTAAAAAGCAGGGTGGAGACTTCTATCAATCGGCTGTTGATTGAATTTTGAAATATGGACATTGAACATGAATTTTGGATTAAACATTACAAGGTAAAAAAAAAAGTGAAAACATTCACATACATGGATCAATCGTTTGCAGTAAGACATATAATATGCATTTACAAAATAGATATAATCATTTGATTTCATTCATTCATTCATGTATGAATGAATTTATTTTTTTATTTTCCATCCCAACTTTGAAGTTGTTTAAACTACTCTTTTGCCTAAAGGGTCATATCAAAGACTTCGCTTAAATCTTAACAGGAAAGAAAAATCTTTAATGAGAAAATAGCTTTGGTGTTTTATGAAATGTTTGTTCTCAAACATATTAAGAATTATTGCAAACACTGGAAATGAAAACCTTCTTCAAACGTATTAAATAATTGCTTTGCCATGTAAATCCCACTTTCCTCTTTACTCAAGCTCTGCATACCTGTTTGAATCACATCAGCACACTGCAAAAATACACTCAACTCATTAACAGGTCACCAGAAAATAAATTAATAGTCCACATTCATTGCCTTTGATCTTCTTTTTTGATCTTGGAGAAATGTAGGCTATTATACAAACCTTTAATTCTACATTAAACCTCAAAACAGACCATGTCTTGTCATGTCCACATGGAGAATGACTTGTAATTGTGTATCCCATGATGCCTCTTGCCCTGGCCTTGGACAAAATGAGTAGCTGTGTGTGTGTAGTATTGAAGGCAAAAGGTCACACTAATGTGAAGGACGTGAAGTATATTACAATCACAGAACCGTGTGACAGTTTTGCAATTTCATCAAGGGTGTCAATAGGAACGACTGACACTAAGGTGTTAATGTCTAGCTTCAATCAATACACGATTGATTAATAAAAGTTTATAAAAGTTTAATAATTAGGCCTAAAACATTTTGACAGTTGTGAATATGCATCTTTTTTGTAAGATGAGTCTCCTCATCTTTCTTCAGTAAGTTTACTTTTTTGGCAGCTCATTGCATCAGATTCGGTTTGGCTCATTAATATTAATTACAATATGGGTGGGGCTGTTTGTTTACCTGGCCAATCTAAGATGAGGGGAGTGGTCATTATTTTTGCAGTTCAATTCTGATGGTGCAGAAATTACACACTTCACTTTTAAAATATAAGATTGTAGGCCAAAAAGAAATGCCTCTTCGAATCTTGTTAATGATGGACCATTGTTGTTGTTAACCTAAAACGAACTGAAATCAAACTGAAAAAGACATTAGATGAAAACTGAAATAAACAAATGAAGTAAGTTGAAGTACTAAATCTGTTAAAATTAAAAACGAAATAAATATAAAGCTTAGAGAAAAAAAAATATATATATATAAATATATATGCACAAAAGCACATACAATTTCAAATAAAACTTAAGCTAAAATATAAATTTAAAGCTTAAAAAAAAAAATATATATATATATATATATATATATATATATATATCTACAGAATTGGTCCAAAGTCAGAGTTGGAAACGTTTTTGAAAAAAATTTATTTTTCCAAAAATTGTGTATGTATGCAAATGGTATAATATCCAAGGTACACATTTCTAATAATTGTGCAGTTAATTGTATTTTCAGAAAGTTTTGGAATATTTGTCTTCTCCCCAAATTTGTCACGACCGAAACAGTAATAATAATTTAATTAGAAGGGTTATATTGACCTATTAAGATTGTGCTTACATCTAGATTTTAGTTTTTTTTTTTTTTTTTGTGCTATTTTTGCTATTTTATTAACATTTTTTCAGAGGTAAATCCATAACAATTAATTTTTTAAATAATATTTCAAGTGTAATTTATGAGATTTATTGTATTTTGAATCCAATTTTTCTTTGTAAATGGCAAAAAGTTGATCATACTGATTTCAAAGTTAAGGATTCATTAGTTTGAATACATTGAACCAAATATAACACACAGGTGCATCTCAATGAATTAGAATGTCGTGGAAAAGTTCATTTATTTCACTAACTCAACTCAAATTGTGAAACTTCTGTATTAAATAAATTCAATGTACACAGACTGAAGTAGTTTAAGTCTTTGGTTCTTTTAATTATGATGATTTTGGCTCACATTTAACAAAACCCACCAATTCACTATCTCAAAAAATTAGAATATGGTGACATGCCAATCAGCTAATCAACTCAAAACACCTGCAAAGGTTTCCTGAACCTTCAAAATGGTTACACAATAGCCTATACAATCATGGGGAAGGCTGCTGATCTGACAGTTGTCCAGAAGACAATCACTGACACCCTCCACAAAGAGGGTAAGTCACAGAAGGTCATTACTGAATGGTTGGCTGTTCACAGAGTGCTGTATCAAAGCATATTAAGTGAAAAGTTGACTGGAAGGAAGAAATGGGGTAGGAAAACGTGCACGAGCAACAGGGATGACCACAAGCTTGAGAATACTGTCAAACAAAGCTGATTCAAACACTTGGGAGAGCTTCACAAGGAGTGGACTGAAGCTGGAGTCAGCGATCAAGAGTCACCACGCTCAGACGTCTTCAGGAAAAGGGCTACCAAGCCACTTCTGAAACAGAAACAATGTCAGAAGCATCTTACCTGGGCTAAGGAGAAAAACACTGGACTGTTGCTCAGTGGTCCAAAGTCATCTTTTCAGATAAAAGTAAATTTTGCATTTCATTTGGAAATCAAGGTCCTAGAGTCTGGAGGAAGACTGGAGAGGCACAGAATCCAAGCTGCTTGAAGTCCAGTGTGAAGTTTCCACAGTCAGTGATGAATTGGGCTGCCATTTCATCTGCTGGTGTTGGTCCATTGTGTTTTCTGAAGTCCACAGTCAACGCAGCCATCTACCAGGACATTTTAGAGCACTTCATGCTTCCTTCTGCTGACAAGCTTTATGGAGATGCTGATTTCATTTTCCAGCAGGACTTGGCACCTGCCCACACTGCCAAAAACACCAAAAGTTGGTTAAATGACCACGGTGTTGGTGTGCTTGACTGGCCAGCAAACTCACCAGACCTGAACCTCATAGAGAATCTACGGGGTATTGTCAAGAGGAAGATGAGAGACACCAGACCCAACAATGCAGATGAGCTGAAGGCCACTGTCAAAGAAACCTGGGCTTCCATACCACCTCAGCAGTGCCACAGACTGATTACCTCCATGCCACGCCGAATTGAGGCAGTAATTAAAGCAAAAGGAGCCCCTATCAAGTATTGAGTACATATACAGTAAATGAACATACTGTCCAGAAGGTCAACAATTCACTAAAAATGTATTTTTTTTTTGGTCTTATGAAGTATTCTAATTTGTTGAGATAGTGAATTGGTGGGTTTTTGTTAAATGTGAGCCAAAATCATCACAATTAAAAGAACCAAAGACTTAAACTACTTCAGTCTGTGTGCATTGAATTTATTTAATATACGAGTTTCACAATTTGAGTTGAATTACTGAAATAAATGAACTTTTCCACGACATTCTAATTCATTGAGATGCACCTGTATATCATAACATCTTAGTTGATAATTCAGTATACTTTATTTTTGACAAAACATCCCATGTTTCGGTAGTGACTGCAAATTTTCGGTAGTGAGAGTAATGCTTTGGTAAAGACCATATCACATTACAGAATTTTAACTCACATACTAAAACATACTAAAATACAAAAAAAAACAAACAAAAAAAACTATGCATAACTGTACTAAAATTTTGTTTATTTCCTCCAAATATGAGGATTATGTGTTCCCTTTTGTCAATGATGACATGTTTCGGGTCGTGACTGTTTCGGTAGTGACAACTTTAGATATTTTTGAACTTAACTCAAAGATGCTAATCAGCACATGGTTAGCTAGCACAGTTCTGAACAGTGGTGCACATATAAAAACTAAATGTTATGTAATAACTCCCAAAAAAGTGTGCTTAATTGCAGAAAAAAGGTGTTCGGTAGTGACGTTCCTTAAAGTTACATACAGATTTTCAGACTTTTGAACACATTTACCTCAAAATGATTAGACCTATCTACTCTCACCTTGTAGCTTTGAGAGAGGGGGACACAGGAATATTTCATGATCATAAATTTATGGGTGTAGTTAAAATCAGTCAATAGACTAAATAGACGGCCAATAGACTAAAACGTGGGACACATTTTTTATTTTTTTACATAAAGTTTCATAATTTACAAAGAAAATATAAAATAAATATTTTTTTGAACTTCACTTTTTAAAAGAATCAAAAAGATAAAACTTCAAATAAAACTTAAGCTAAAAGTAAAATGAAAACTGCAAATATAAAAATAAAACCTAATTCAAAATACTATAATGTTAATACTATAAGAACACTGGCAAGGGCAAATGCAGGCCATGGTGTATAGGAAAAATAATATATCATCTCAAGAAGTTTGTCATGGAAACTGAATGTTTTGTTTGGTCTGTTAATAAGAGATGAACTTGCAGTTTTCCCTTTCTCTATCTTTCTTATTACGTTCGAAATATTTTAAAGGCTTTCGCGTTGCCTCTGGGGAAGGTCATAGTGGCCCTAAATAATTCTGAATAGGTTTAGGCTAAAAATACACTAGTTTCTGTTTAATGGGCTGAGATGAATTTCATTTTTCCTCTGAATTCAATTCCAGTTCGATGTTTTTTACCCCAAATCCATGGCAAAGAGCATGTGCTTTGATTCGCATGCCAAGCCCACTGGTGTTCAGCTCCCGCCACAGCCAAATGGCCATCACCATATAATTACCGGCTTCCGTTTCCAACTGCTTTGTCTCTAGATTGTCTTTAATTGTTGGTAAATTGCAATTATTATTCCACTCGTTGGGTGTAGGTTATCGTTGCATAATTGCTCTTGTAAAGTATCCGTCTCAGGCTGTGGACAGTTGACATCAATGGAGGACACCAAACCTGGTCTTTTTTTTTGTTTTTGTTTTTTTTTGCACAAGATGGCACAGATTGTCGTGTGTGGGCATCGGCGAGCTCCTTTGTGAGAGATGTAGACTGTGTTTAGGCTGTCATTACACACACACCCACCCGTTCGGGACAGAAAACCCCGCCTGTAAGAATTTGTTTGTGTTTGAGCAGCTGCTGCGAGGTGCAAGCTTTATTCATAGACTGCTTTCATCTCTGGTGTCGTTGCATTTGGTGGTGTGATGGCAAACCGCCATGGGCGGCACTCTCGGCCCAGGTTTGCGCTGGGATAGAAAGGGTGGCTGATGTGTCAGCATGTTATTATAACGGAGTTTGTTTATTATACACATGAATTTTGGCTATTGCTATTGAGATTCAGTTGTACTAGTCTCAAGGGGCTTTTCCTCAGAAATGAAAATACACCGTCTGCACTGAGTGACACAACAGAGACTTGTTCAAACAAAAGTGGGATGTCTTATTTTAGACTGCTTATTTTAACGGCCCACTGCACGATGGCTTTTTAATTAGCTTTTGAGAGGATGCTAACCTTGTAAAAATGTAACGTCGATGTTGACAGAACAGGCAAATCTTCTAATGACTGTGTTTGCATTAATACTGCATAATGAATGAAGAGAAAAGCTGATTTGAAGGTTTGATTTTTAACGTAAGCATATTAACCTTTCATGATAGATGTAGCGTGAGATTAGCGATGGTATATGGGTCTAGTGAAGCAGTTAGTGTAATTTCAATGGCTATTAAAGGGAGAATTCTTTGTTCTGTTAAGCATCAAAAAGATATTTTGAGGAATGTTGGAAACCTAACAGCTGCTGGTAGCCATTGACTTCCTTAACATGGAAAAAAAATGCTATGGAAGTCGATGGCTACCAGAAACTATTTGGTTACCAACATTCTTCAAACTATCTTTTGTGTTCAACAGAAGATAGAAAATCATATAGATTTGGAACAACGTGAGGGTGAGTAAATGATGACACAATTTTAATTTATGGGTGAACTATCCCTTTAAACACACCAAAAATTTCTCAAAAGAGTTAAGTAGTGACTGTGTTCATGACACATTGCTCAAACTACTACTTTTTTGTATATGAATAGTTTACGTTGAAGTTTCAATGTATCAGAAGTAGCAACATATTGTGACATACAGCGACATATTGTAATGTAAGTGATATGAATTTTCGGAAAGGGAAAAAAAAAAAGTTTAATGGAAAGACTTGGTCCTGTCCATCGGCTGCATGCAATCTAAATGTGAGCTTGCAGTCAATTTTAAGAAAGGGGTGTAGTTTAAAGGGATAGTTCACCCAAAAATTTTAATTCTGTCATTAAATACTCACCCTCATGTCGTTCCAAACCTGTAAGACCTTCGTTCATCTTTAGAACACAAATTAAGATATTTTTGATGAAATCTGAGAGCTGACCCTGTGTAGACAGCAATGCAACAGAAATGGTCCCAGGCCCAGAAAAGTATTCTCATTCCCAGTACAAAAAGTATTCTTGTAGCTTCACAATATTAAGGTTGCATCACTGATGTCACATGGACTATTTTAACAATGTTCTTACTACCTTTCTGGGTCTCGAACATGTCAGTTGCATTGCTGTCTATAAAGGGTCAGAAAGCTCTCGGATTTCATCAAAAGTATCTTAATTTGTGTTCTGAAGATGAACAAAGCTCTTACAGGTTTGGAACGACACGAGGGTGAGTAATTAATGACAAAATTTTCATTTTTGGGTGAAGCAGACAAAATGATTGGAGAAATATGGCATACATTAGAGAGAAGTCTGTTGTTTCTCCGGATAAAATTTGGATAAAAATTACAAGGTCAAAAAACATTTTTAAAATGAAACCTGCATAGAAGAATTGTTGCCTATAAGATCTGTAAGATGCATTTTGGAAATAGATGAATTTGTATTTCATGCAGATTTAACATATATAGTTTTAATACTTTAAGCAATTATTGTATCTGAGGTTTCATATTACTGTGTCTAAAGTCTGATTCAATTATGTCATTCACAGTCTTTTTTGCTTTGAATCAAATTTTGGCAAGATTCAACTTCAACAATTTCAAGAAAATTACTGTAAAGAAAATTAATTTTGCTTTTCTTATATTACTGTTGCTCTCGTTTTATGCAAGCAACATCGCACTGGAGGTCATAAAGCACACTGATTTTACCATAGTTAAGGGGCTTTGTGTCATGCCTAACCTTATCAACACCCCTTACCCATGATAAAATTGCTGCAATATAATGGCCTTGAGTAGATTATTGCTTTAATAAAACACACATTGTACCTTAGGGCTTAGTTTTAATTGCTTGTTTATTTGAGGTGTTAAGTTCAAAGTCTTTTCAGGTCTAAACTTCCTATTTAACAAAAAAAGACTGAATTGTTAGTCATTGTCATATCCTAGCATTCACACACTCAGCTATTAATGTTAATGTTGTTTCATTTCACGCAGCTGAGAAAGAACAAAAGAGACTGGATTACATTAATACAGTATTGTTTTTATTCATTTGTATGGCATTGATGAATAAAACTAAAACAAGAGTTGCATTTATGCCAAGGCTGACAAACGAAACCTCATGTGAATCCAAAAACCAGACCTCGGATAATTCAAGCATCTGAACAGTTTTCGAACCATGTCCGGCTATCGTGGAATTATCGCGGTGAAGTGTGACAGTGTTTATCATAGCCACACTGTATCGTATAGTGAGTGAAACGGTGGTTTTTTGTTAGGCTTTGGAATGGGAAATATGGATATAATAGAACATATATATTTATGTATATATATTATACATAGCATGGTTGATAAATTCGAGAGCATCATTGTCCTTGTCTTGGGTTCCGCCTTTGCTGATAGCCCTTTCCCAAAGGTGGTTTATTTAGGGCCATCTATGAAGCATGACATAGGATACCTCGCTGAACCGCCCCCGAGATGTTTTGCATAGACGCCAAGTTAAATTCATGCAAATGAGTATGGGAAAGACGTTTGAGAAGATCTAAACAAAACAAAAAAAATTACGCTGAAGAAAAAAAAAACGACAAACACGAGTCAAGGTTACACTACATCTATCAAGTGAATGAATCGTGTGAGTGGTCACATTCCATTTTTTAGGACTCTAGGTTTAGAAAAATAAGTGTGATTATTTCTATATATTTAAAAAAAAAAAAAAAAAAGTCAGTCCACATAATATACTCTGTGATCGAGCATAATGATTACTGTAGCTACACTTGAAGCATGTTTATGTGTAGGTCTACTATATGTGTATATTTTAGTATTTTCAAACCAATATTGCTCTTCTGCAGCACTGCCTATTTTTAACGCCATCGACAAAGAGACCTATGCGTTAGCTATCTTTGCTAGTGTGAGGGACCAAGTCAACATGCAGCATTAGTTTCTGACAAGGGCAGTCACCATGCATAGTAGTCATTTTATGCCATTAGAAATGGTGAAAGAATCCCCCTGAAACGATATTGTCCATTCTCAGCCATGGCTAGCCAAAGTTTTGAAATGAATTTGCTAGCTTTTTTGAATTTGGATATTCACTCACACCAGAATTCACCGTGGCACCATACACTTCCCCATAGAAAGTAAAGAAACTCACTACTTAAACAACTATCTTGTTCGTGGTTACTTAGACGTGTGTCTTTTTCAGGACGTATGTAACCATGATCGAATGGAAGAAATTTGAAAAGATTGTTTTTTTTTTTGTTTTTTTTGTTTTTTTTACCTGCAGCCATTACAGAAAACAAACATTGACTGTAAAAGAAACACTCGGCACAATAAATAAAATAAATAACATTTCAAAACGAATGTGAACAAAATGTAAAAATGTAACACAAAAGCAAGGTTTAGATCTGTTGTCATTTTTAAAAACATTTCCTTTTTATCATATTTTGTTTTAATACATCATTTAAAGATTTCTAAAAAAATCAGGAAGTTGTATACAGAAGCATTCACAGACATCATTGTATAAAAGCTGATACATAAGAGATTAGCATCAGTCAACAGTGTTCTACGTTATAAACTCTTTGCGGGGATATTTTGTTATTATCAATAAATAAGAGCAGACAATAAAGGTGTGTAAAGATTTCGGGAAAATAGGAGATTAGGAATAGTCTATGGCTTTAGCGGCTACCTCAGCCAAAAAAAATAATAATAATAATTAAAATTTATGCTGTTATTTTCCTACAGTTTGTTCAGAACAAGCTACTAAACCAAAAAGAAAATAAGTTGGTACTGTCTGTTTCTACACCGCTACATTAGGCTAGAAGAGAAGAACCCTCAAAGTATTCCTCTCTTGGAAACAAAGGAGGTACTCAGTAGTTCCTCTTCAGTAGGGCGCAAACTTCTGTCGCTCTGGTTTCTTGATGCCGTTGGCGGAGGAGATCTTGGCGGTGTAGGAGGCCAAGGTGCCATGGGTGGGGGCAGCGGCGGCGGCAGCAGCTGTGGCAGCAGGGGCTGAGAGTGCCAGGAAGGGGACGGATTTGATTCCCAGGAGGCTGGAGAGGGGGAGGGTATAGGGGGCGCCCAAGATTGGAGCATGGGGCAGGCCGCCCATCGCTGCCAGGGCTGCGGCAGAGGACGATGCAGGGGGAGCAGTCTGGGTGAAGCTCATGTTGAGGTCTACAGGGGTCGACATGGAGGAGGACTGGGCAGTGGATTTGGCGGTCTCTAAACTGTACGAGGGAGGGAAGGAGGAGGTGGAGGAAAGGAGGGTGGAGGGACAAGGGAGGGGAGCCGGATGGAGAAGGGTTAGAAGGTTAAATAAAAGACATGTTAAACAAAAATTGAGAGAAATAAAAAAAAGAAAGAATCAAAAAACAGAAACAAAAAAAAATCATAAGAGAGGTGTGTTTTGCTGGTGGTTGCAACAGATTATTTGAGGGGGACCTTGGCACTCATGGGAAAGGAGCTGTTTAATTCAGGGTGATGGCTTGGGTAGGGGCTTTGGGAAAAGAAACAAAATGATTTCAATTTCAGTAGCATTTCATTTATCTTTTATCAAGTCGTCAAAAAGATGCATTTGCACTGAGTACCATGTTGACAAATGCATGTAATCAAATGTGCTCTGCCATTAACGTATATGGAGGGCATATAACTGATTTCTCAGGACGTTATCAGGTAGGGGGTGTGTTCAATATGCAGAACGCTCTGATGCAATGCACTGAAACGAGACGTCTGTCTCAGAGGAAGTATTCTTCGAGAGTGACACTGATTGGGGGTGACATCTCCAGACTTCATCCAGGACATGAATAATCATGTTTGATTTTTAATGGCTTGATGGAGTTGACTCATTAAAGAAATATTCTGACGCTAGAGTGCCTTCAGTTGCTCTGGGATCGGCGTTTGTTGCCGTCACTTGTCAAAAACCAAACTGATAGGAATTAAACTGATGAGAAACCACTAAAATCAATAATATTAAGACAGAAAGAAAACAACAAATGCTTGCCAAAAACCAACATAGTATTTTTTCCATGCAGGATGCCTGAGTAACATATTTCAAATAAAATAATGAGGGGCTTCTCAGAGTGAGTTTAACATTCTGCACCGGTCTGCTTGTTGAACACACCTGAGACAAGCATAAATATTTCATTCAAGACCCAATTATTGCTCTCTTGTCGACTGAGTCATAATATGCTAGAATAATTAATATATTATTTTGCACGACATTGCATCTGTTAGAAATCTTAATTGCTTTGCTAGCCAGTACAGAAACATGGGAATAAATAAAGAAACCACTCGTTTGGAGTGGGGTCCAATTCTGTTTCCTCATTATTATTCATTAATGCATATGCTTGTGTCCACAGAATAAATTCTAGTCATCTTTTTGTTACCGACTTGAACTTTACTAACAAGATTGGTTTGAATTGTTCAGATTTATTATAAGTGTTTTGCAAATTCCTTATGTTAATTGAACTGACGTTAGAAACATTTTTATAAGCTTGGGTAAAGAACAGAACTATTAATTTTGTTACATTAGCAAATGAAATTTTGCCCCAGCATTGATGGAGAAGTCTTCTCTGAGGAACCGAGCTGTCAGGAATTTACTGCTTTCTTGCCTGACACAACATTTGATCAAATTGCAACCACATAGATCTCGTGGGAGAGAATTACAGTCTGTCTATGAGGCAGCCAAAATACTCTGCCTTTAAGCTCTAACAAGCTTCTGGCTTGAAACTTGGCCAATTAATCCCTCAGCCTGGCTTCTTTCTACCACATCTCCTTGCTTTGTAGTTGTGCAATGCTTTTTCTCAAGAGTGCTTCTTTTGGCCAGCAAACTATGGACTGGAAAGACCCCTGATTGAAAATTCCCAGAGGTTTTGTCAGGTTACTTCAGGGTCCTCTACAGCATTATGGTGTAAATTATGCCACATAAACACATGGAGTGGTCAAGTTCAAACACCCTAGGTCTCTTATGATGGGATGGCTTCCAGTGCTTACCAGGATGTGATTAGATACTGGGCCAAGTTGATGCTGATTGGGGAGCCCGTGATGGTGACGTGTCGGTCACTAGTGCTGTCCAGCTGACTGCCAATCTTGATCTGAGCTCCTGATACCTGGCGGATCTCGTTGATTTTTGTACCCTGTCTGCCGATTATTGAACCAATCAGCTGTGAGGAAAGAAAAGACCAGTCAGTTTAATAAATATATATATAAACATTTATTCCTGGGCACTATTTCCCTCTAAGACATGGGTGTCCAATCCAGCCTCTGGAGGTCCAAAGTCAATACACTTCCATACACCTGCATGGAGGTTTCTAGAAATCCTGAAGACCCTGACAACTGGTTCAAGTTTGTTTAACTGGGGTTGGAGCTAAACTCTGCAAGACAGTGGTCCTCCAGGAACAGGATAGGACACCACTGCTCATGGTACATATTGCAACATAAACATTATGAGATCATAGCCAGTTTAAAGAAGAAATTGTGTTGCTCAGATTCCACATCAGGATAATTTCCCTAGAGCTTGGTCAACTGCAATCCAGAAATTCATAAAACCTGGCATACAGTCCTACTGCCCAAGTGACGTATCAAGTTATGCACGTATCTAATGCTTTCCTTGAAAAGCACTCCAATCTCTTTTTGTGTCATCATGGTTGGCTTTGTGGTGCTAGTTTGTTCTGTTTGTTCATCTGTGCCGAAGATGACAAGGCTGTATCAGTGCATAGCATTGTCTCTGTAACAAGCATCTGCTAATAGTTCTGCAGATCCTGACGGTCAGTTGAAACCAATAGCTGGTGGTGAACTAATTTGTCCTACTGTGGCAGCATCAAGTTTTTTTAAAATATTTGTGGCCATCCACCACACTAAAAACCTACTGTAAGAATCCAGATTACTGTACCTTCTGTGGAAGGTGTCCACAGCTTAAAGGAAGTGGACCAAGGGGGTTGGGTGACCTTAGGGCTTGGTGTCAAGCTTACACAATGATAAAGTGGAGTGACCCCAACTGAAATGAGTTAACGGTTTGTCATTCAAATGACTGACAGCTTGTCTTTTGTCCACTCTGCATCCCAGCCCCCAACCCTCACTTTGAGTGTGATTTGGATTATGTGGGGAAGAATTGCTCCACAAAGCATTCCTTTCCTCACGAGTCATATGAACGTCAAAGCTCCTGATTCGTCACACCGCTCTCCCTGGTGCCCAGGGGCTATTAATGGCTCAGCTGATTGTGGCTAAGTGCTTATAGTCAACCGCCAGTTCCCGCTGCCACCCTGACGTAGAGGATTCTAGCATGTCCTCTGCACTGCACCACATATTTGTCCACTGATATCCTTCAATTTTAGAACTCTATGAATTATCCATCCTCCAGCAACATATCAACGAAACAAAGTATCAACACCCACACAACCTCCTCCAACCGTCAAGTTTACCAGTTCCAAACAAAAACTTCTGTTTTATTGATTTCTTTGTATTCATTGAAAACAAGGTGCAAGCTAGGGGTCAAATCTGTCCGAAGCGAGAGACAGGTATGTATACCCTAGTCAAGCTGGAGACAGGTCTATTTCAGGTGAATATACTTCTTAGGCCTTAGTCTTTGTTAAAGTCTGGGGAGCATGAATGCATCTCCTGCCAGCTAAGACGGGTATTGCTGATGGTTGCATCCACCTCTCACAGGGCAGTCTCTGTGTCCGCTGCCACTGCTGTGCTCTCTAGCACTGATCTGATCCCAATCTAATTGTGAAGTGTTTCTACCGATTTAGGGAGATGGTTCACCATGGAGAAACTGCTCCTCTATAGAGAGAAACCTGATTGCGAATGATAAACAACTTGGTCTGCCAAGCGTTTGATATCTGTTTGATGTCGCCTTGCCTTGGAATTGTATTGCTGTGAGGGAATTTCAATAATACATGCTTTCCATTGCCCTGTTTATGGCTTTACGCAGGAATATGAATGTACAAGCATGCTAAATTAGCCCTTGATTGGAAAAATGGGTGAAGTTTCTTTGAAGTTTATCATGTACGTTGAGGTTTAGAAATGAGGTCTAGCACCTAATGAATGCATTCAGGAAGTTGAGATTTATTTGAAGCTGGTGTCAATGTGATAAGACCTGAGTACTTGTTCATGTGCATCAAGGTAGTCAATGACTTTGCTTATAAGGAGTCACTCTAGATAATGCATCCACTTACAGCAGTGCAAGAAATCAAAAATGCTAATGCACTATGTACGCTTCAAACTCATTTGTATAAGAGCTGTTGATATTTCTCAAATTGCCAGGCATATGCTAAGAATAATTGTTAAAAATGATCACTAACTACATTTACTGACAACAAACAACACAGAATGAGTAAGGAGTAGTTCACACAGGACATGTACTCTTGTTAAAAAACAGTCAGATTAAGAACATTACAATTACTTTTTAGAAAATAAATTGTTTTTTAACTGGTGTGAGGCACTAAAACAGTGAGATAATGGGAAAAGTCAGACAATACACAAACTTAAGTGAACAGCAACAGTTTTACTAAAAATTTCTTCCTTAATTGTAGATTATTACTAGTTGGGCATGAGGGCTTAAAATAACAAAACAATGGGAGCTGAATTTATGTATTGAGTATGGTCAGAGTCCACGGCTGGGCCCTTGGCCAGTTGATTAATCCTGTGATCTCAGGGAGACGTGGAGGCGAGAGGGAGCCCCAGACAGAAGGCATGAAGGGAACGTCCCGTTGGCCCCCGGGGTGTGGGGTCTGCACCACAACCTAGAGCTCTGACAAAAGGCTCTGGGTTTATTTACCGTCTCTGTTTTGACAGCAGAGGAGTGCTAAGCATGTCAGACGCCATGACAAGATTGAACTGGATCTTATGAAGCTCTTCTAGCAGTGCAGGGGGTGGACAGATAAAAAGACACAAGTCGGTGTGTTTGAAAGAAAAAGTTTCAGGATTTCTGCATGGCCAAAATGTACCATGAGAGGTGCTCTCAAAAATGTTAACAACCTTGATTTCTAGAGAAAGCACTTAACTGTATTCTAAAACAAATATCTGACCATCCTCAAAGATTTAATAATGTCTTCATATGCAACATAAACATAATTAAGCATTATTACTAAAGAAAAAGTGCTGCTGTACAGAATATCAAAGAGTAGCATGAGTAATGTGATACTTGCAAAAATACATTTTTGCACTTACGTCATTTGGAATAAGAAGTTCTTGTGATGCTGTCTGGGAACTGGACTCGATGCCTGCTGGAAGAGGAATAGCTACCAAGTTAGCAAACCATAGGAGAATTCACTTGCTTTCTTCTTTCGCTTGTTTTCTTCTAAATTTGACAGAAACTCCTCTGAAATTATGTGGACAAGAGTAGTCTTAAGATATTATTTCCACCCATCATGCACAGTTCATTTTCTTCTCCTCTTTACTCTTTTGTGTGTTTATTGTAAATAACAATCCAAAGGAAAAACAGTGAAATACGTCAGGTTAATTGTACACTGATGTGATGAAGTTACAGCCCAAAACCAATTTTTACCATTTTGACTATTCAAAAAGGCAAGGACTGTACTAAACCAGTGTCATCAAACCAAACCAAATCACAATCTGTTTAATTGGATCAACATAGCAACAGTAGCTCAAATAATGGCATGAGTTTCGGGAGGAACTACCTAAAATTGCTTTTGAAATTGTGTATGGTGCATAAATCATATAGGTTATTTATCCTTGCAACCCTGAAAAAATAGGTTATACCAGTCTAAAGTGGTCAATCTGTTTCAGAACATGGTTAACCAGCTCAGCTAAGTCCCAACTTAGTCAAGGTGGTTTACCAGGATAGCCTCAACCCTCATATCCTGATAGTCGCTAATCCAACTGATCAACCACTTAGACTAGGTTACCTCACAAACTACTAAATGTATAACCCATTGGTCTAGCTTAAAATAGCCTCTTAGCTTGAACATAGGCCTATGTGTGACCCAAAACGATCTTCTGTGGATCAACATTATGCCACTAATGCTCGGTTTAAGCGTTCTCCTATCTGTTAGCTGGATGCTATCACCTAACCGCTAATAATGGGCACAGAGCTTGCCTGTTTCTCTTTCTATCTACTTCCTGTCTCAGCAGGAGACGTAGATCCAGCAGTGCCTCCCAGCCCAACAGGGGCCTTTTTAATAGACTGAAACATTGCCTTGACTGATGAGCTTTTTACCTCAGACATAATCGAATTCCCCAGCCATATCATGATAGGATGTGCTCTTGTAGTTTTAGCGGCAGGGGGCAACTATTACATTTGTTTCGACCACTCAGTTCCTGGAAGGGGCTTTTTGATTCTCACATTTGCACCAAAAGTGCTTATTTACGTAATATTCAACAGTCTGTTGGCTTTAGACGGCCTACACAACAAAACCTTTGGCAAATGTCGGGAATCTCCAGACAACTTGAAAGACATCACTGAATAAGTTGGGGTGGCTGTATAATTGGATGTCTGGTTCTCTGCAAGGAAAAAAAAAAGCGAGGGAGCAAGAAAAGGAGAGAGTCCCTCCTTTTTCTTTAGCTGGACATTTGTCATGCCTCTGAGAAGCCCCAGGAGCTGACTGTGGAGCCTTGTAAAGCTTGGCCCCATTTTTGCAGCTGTAATCTGCATGTGCCGTATGCTCCATGGAGCTCAGGTGTATTACCTTGAACTTGGGTGGCCTGTGGGTCTTTGGGAGGTCTGTTTGAATCCATGTACTTAAGCTTGAGATCTCAGGTGGAATTGTGCCACATCCACTCTCACTGTACGAGAAGATTTAGCGCTGCTAAAGCAGACTTGTGCTTCTGGGTAAATATAAGGTGTTTTCGCACTTGAGTTTTCTCTATAAGAAGTTTAGACTGATTAGAAGTAGACTAAAACTTAACCAAGTGGGGAAAAAAAAAACTACTTTTTTGCATTCACAATGTTCCTGGCCTTTGAAAACATAGTCAGATCACCTCTACGCCATATTGCTGATTCCACTGAACCATTTAAAAGAATCCTGCTTGTGTGACCGAGGTGGCAACAAGTTGATTACAGTCTTAGCCACTGTCTAACCCATAATTTGTGTGATCTGCCTCCATCCCAACCATTATCTTCCTCTTCAAAGAGACTTGGATTGGCAAAACATACCAGGCAGAACTGGGGTGGCTGTTGGTTGAGCTATGGGGGCAAGACCCTGCTGCATGGACAACTGGTGCAACTTGGCCAACTGAGATAAAAGAGAAAGAAAAATGGGAGGGAAATGTCATTTTAATTGTATGAAAGGGTTTTATTACTCTTATCAGAAGACACAGCTGAGAATTGAACCGTATAGTTCATTCAGAAGTGTAAAACAAGCCCATTTACTTCACAAAAAGAACACTCAACTAATGGAAGTTATGCAGTATGAAGATGGTTTTCAGAAATTCTCTGTAAAGCTTCTTACCTCTGAGTGTGGAATGCCATATTGGTTTTGTACAGTATAAGCCTGAAAAAGAAATAGTGACGAGTGTTAAAATTGATAGATACAATTAGAACATATTATTCAATCATTCTTTTTTTTAAGGTCCTCATAACTAATTAACTCTTTCCCCGGCATTGACAGAATTTTCCCGCAATCCATATATTCACTGTTATACGGTAGGGGGGCGCTATTACGCATCTTCTACAGAATCTCTGGATCCAAAACCAAGTGAAGAAGCAGAAACAAGTGATAGAAGTGATCATCAAACATTTAACAGCATATAAATCAAAACTGTCTAATGTTACCGAATGAAATGTCGAACCCACAAAGAGGTGTATACATACCTTTTGCACACCCTAAACATTTTGTGCTTCTGTGCCTTTAAAGTCAACACAAAACCAGAATTTTCTAAAATGAACATTTCACCCAACATTTCTTTTCTCGCAAATATATGTTGACATTGACTTTCCATGTTAACCACTTAACATGTGAAAACTATCACTGTAGTTCACAGTTGTTCATTGAAGTGGGAAAAGTTACTAAACTATGAAAGTGTGTTGATATGTAATTATTAGTATATATCCATACAAGATATAAACATACAAGCCTAGAGTTGTTTGCTAGTCTTCTCTGGTCTGTTGGCTGATTTTAAAAGGTATTTGGGCACTTGTCAACTGGTCAGGCCAGAACTAGGAGGTCTCTGACCACTCTTGACCACCCTCCCACCTTTATAATTCTAAAACTTTCTAAAGGGGACAGATGTGAAACTAGAAGATCTCTGAATCAAGGCTTCTGCATCAAAGAGAATGAGAAGCCAAATAGCCAGACGCAAAAGCTACAGAGAACCCTGCATGCTGTTCCCAGAGGTTCTCTTGCATAAGCCTGTTTAAAAGTTTAAACACGTGGAAGAGAGATGGAGAGAGAGAAACCGAGGGAGAATAAAATGGAAAATAAAATAAAAAAGATCAGTGATGCAGAAATGGCAGTCCATGTTGAGGAGCAACCCTAGTTTGTGTCTCTGGTAGCCAAGTTAATGAAAATGATTGGTCACGGCTCTAAAGGCAAACATTGTTTAGGGGGGAAAAAAACATGACCCTTCTTTGTCAGGACGGATTTAGCTTGTCTCCGGAGGTGAGCTCAGAGTTTGCTACGTGACTGGCACCCCTACCCTTCAATGTCTCTGATAGTCTCCCATTTTGTTTTGCTATCTTTATTGTTTGTCCTCCTTTTCCTTTTTAGTTTGTGCTTAAAATGTTGAAAATACAGCTTGCTTGCTTCTATGGAACACAAAAAGGGGTCTGCAAACTAGAAGGTCAAGGACAAAATGGTGACGTGCACTATATTCCAAGACTTAAAGTAATACAACAGCTTTGTGTGAGCAAAAACCTCAATTTAAATTCAAACCTGACAACGCATCTGGATGTGTCATTTGAATTCAAATGAGATTTGAGAGCCGAGGTGAAGATTAAAATTCACTATATCTATTTTCTAAATGCATGTTCACATGTTTTTTTGTTTTTTTTTTGACCTTGTAATGTTTGTCAAATGACTCCTCTGGTGATGAATGCAGGACTTCTCCAATCATTTAGTCCACTTAAACCCAGACATTTTGCATGCAACACCCACATCTCAACATCCAATAAACAACCGATGTAAAGAATCAGTTATGTGCACTACATTTTTTTTCTTGTCCGATAATTTATTTCACCTGGATGTATATCAGAATACGAAAGACATGACACTACTCTCATTGGATCGCAACTGATTATTGATGACTTCAGAAGACTTGGAATATAACATATGGGTCATATGGGCCTCTTTAATGGCAATTTCCTTCTGGCGCCTGATAGCCCTCAAAAAAGTTAGGAGCAAAATGAAGGTGAGGAAATAAAATAGAATTTCATTTGGGAGAACTATTACTTGGTTTCAAAAGCTCAGCAATAAACGTGTACCTAACAGGAAAGAACTTAAGATAGTGAAAAGGAGGCGGAGCTTTTATCATTTTAGTCATTTCCATAGTATTTCTTTCCTTCCTGTTCTCCGAGCTCAAAAAGCTCGTAAATAATGTAGAAAAGCATTAATCGTCTGGCTGAGCCACTTAACGCTGCGTAATCCTCATGCAAACACACGCATACGTGGTGCCTTCATTAGCAAGAGCCGTGGTGATGTTCTCAGTCCCCTGTCTCTTGACAGACAGCATTTATCGGCACTCGTTTAAGAGAATGTCAGTGCTTGGGCCTGACACCTCATCCTTACAGCTCTCGAGGTAGAGTGTGTGTATTGGAAGGTCACATGGTTCCTCTTTTTAGCCTTCACATCAGCATTAGTCAGAGGCGGCTGACACTTAAAGGAACAGTTCACCCAAAAATGAAAATTCTGTCATCATTAATTCACTCTCAAAACACAGGATGATTTCAGTAATATTCATGCTGTTGTTTTCCATACAGAGAAAGCAGGCAGTGACCGGGGAATGTCAATCTCCCATAAAAAGACCATAAATTTAGTCCATAAATCTTCTAAAGTCATAAAATAATTTTGTATGAGGAACAGACCATAATTTTAGTTGTTTAAGTGTTTGCCCTCCACCATAGCTATCACAAACATCTGCATTTTCAAATCTGGAGTATATGCATCATGCCAGCAACGAGTAACAACAAAGACTAAAGTGCCACTGGTTCTCACGTTTCATTAACGAACCAAAGTTTGATAGAAGAACAAAAATCATACAAATTTGCAATCACATAAGGGTTGGTAAATTTTAATTTTTGAGGAAATATTCCTTCAATACATACTTCGGTTTTGGCCTTGACATTGTGTGTCTCCAGGCCATGATAAACATTCTTTCACCACAGTACTTGGGAATGGGGGATGGGTGATGCTATCAACTGTTCCTGTTAATCTTCATGGTAAAACTTGCACATATACACTGATAACAGTCTGCCCAGAAGACCTGAACATTAAGTTGAGAGATCATCAGTCATTCACACCATCATAGTATCCTCAAATGAACTTCCCACAGTAGCAGAGTATCCTGTAACTAAAACATCCAGAATAAATGTTTCTCACATAAACATCAGTGATAAGCACCTCATACTCTTTGAGAAGAGTGTGATATTTTTTCCCGTCCTGTAAATGATACGCTTCAAAGCTTAGTTGTTTGCAAAATTAAAGAGTAAGATGAAAAATCAACTTGAATTTTGGTCAGTTCCTAATACAAAGTATGTATGTATAAATTTTGTAATATGGTGCACAAATCACTTTTTGAGCTCGTAATTGTGTGTATAAGAGCTACATGAAAACATAGAAAAGTAATTGTTTCAGGGGTTTCTTTATTACTAAATCTTTAATTTTGTAAACATAATATGACCAAAGCCACGGCCTTGGGGGACACCCTATATTTAAGTTTACACAAATTTACAAAATCAAGTCAAAACTCAGTTCTCAGCAAAAATCAATACAATTGCAGCGGATCTAGGGTAAAGCCATGCCTGAGCTGAACATCAAGTGGAAAAACAATCTCATGTCTAAAAACAGTAATTGCTGTATAGTCTCGCTCCCTTGCTCAAGTGGGGAGGACACTGGCTGCAACATGCGGCAAGAGGAATGACAGAGGGGAACAGAATTCCCATCTCCATGCAGGGGCGAAAGAGGCAAATAAAGAAAGAGTGGGAAGCACGGCTCCCTATATTATCCGTCATGGATAAATGATACTCACTTGTTGCAGATCCAGCCCTCCCTGAGCCACTGAGAAAAGCGGGTGAGACGCAAACTCTGACGTTTCGAAAACCTTAAAAAGGCAAATAGGGGACAGAGACACAAACCAAGGCTTCATTCGCATGTCATTAGTCTTACGAATATGTACATTAGCGTCAGTTTTGCTATCATTACCATTGAGCGTGATTTGAATACAGACAGAAAAGCGTTAATGAAAAAAAAAGATGAAGCAATGAACATTAATTTCATTATTAGACATTAATCTTACTCATCATGACAGACAGGTAAATATATCAAACAGACAGTGCATCATAAGTGCACACGTCAAAGTTTCTGCCAGTCCGATTAATTACACCATTGGCAAATGACTTCACAACACTTTTAATGGTGAGGAATATTCATGAGCCTGATTGATCTTAATGCTACTGTTATTCATGCATAGGAGTGTTGATAATGAATAGCCGTGTCAACATGGATAAACATAACGGCCTCTCTACTCTCTTCTGGAGACGTGTTAAAGAATTATGTGAAGTGAGTAACGGCGCAAACGATAGATTAAAGAGTGAAACAATAGACCTTAGTCAGGATAGACGGCATACTTCATTTGATGGGGACGAAAACAAGGCTGTGAAGGATGGAAGCACAGTTTGTTCAAAAGCTATTAAATCCGACAACTTAAGTAAGAATGGTTTTACGAACAAATTTATTCGAAGCACTGAAAATATATCTTCTGACAAAACTGGGACTTGTGAACGCTTTTTACACACCAATTTGTTCAGCCTGTGTTTCAGGTTTTGAATATGCTTCCATTCCTGAGTCCCATTTTCATTTGTGCCAAATTAAACATACCATTCACAATGAATAAGGTCTATTGAGGCTGTAAGAATTTCTCGCAATATGATATTAGCTGCATGACAGATTTATAACAGTGTAACCTAATAAATAGTACTAAACCTTAGATATATTTATACGTTTGCAATACTTTGTTTACATGACTTCAGTCCATGACATTAATGAGAACACACAACAAACAAGCTTAGAAATATTTCATAAACACAGACTGTCCCTACCAATAACCTTCATTGATGGACAGACACATTTTATTAAAGGAAATAGAGGCAGCATGCTGTCAGCTGTGTGGCGCTTTATGAAACTACTATATTAAGTCAACTGAATATTAAGTATTTTCAGTGCACACAGCATATTTGCAGGTGGGGTTTGTGTTTTTGGAGATGTTAATTGGATCTGCTTGATCCCAGCACTAATTATGAGGGTTATATTTGAGACAATTAAACCTTGTTCACACAGGCATCTTTTTTGTTTGTTTTTTGGTGTATACAAACACTATTTCTAGACTGATCTGCAAAAAACAAACCTGATTTAACTACATTCATACTTTAAAATACATACATTCATACAGTTAAATACTGTAATCCTTATAAGTTTAGCACCATGGTGAGAAGTCATAATAGACATCCACAATGTCAACTTGCTAATTTCAGCTGTAAAAGAAACAACTCTCTTGGCATCATGATGACACCTACGCCATGACTGTCACAATCGATGTAGCTGTACTAGACATTGACTATACTGTCTGAACAAATGGATTCCAATTTCATTCCTTGTAAAATGTCACTTTGGACAGCCAGTCCTGAAGACTGGATTTGAAAAACAAATCAAATTTGTGTGCGGTGTGAACAAGGCCTTGAAGGAATAGTTCGCCCAAAAATGAAATTCTGCCATTATTTGACTTGGATTATAATAGACTATTTGTGGACCACTTTGTGATTGTTTTGTCATTTTGTTGCTTGACAACTCATTCACTTTCATTATTTTAAAAAGAGTGGCCAGGATATGCAAAATTTCCACAGAAGGAAAAAGTCATACAGGTTTAAAACTATGGTGAGTACATTATTGCAATTTTTTTTTTTTTTTTAATTGAACTATTCCTTTAACATTTATTAAAGGGGCACAATGGAATATCTGGTTCTTTAAGAAGTTAAAGCTTAAAACTTGCAGAGGTACACTGGTACACCCTTTCTAACACACAACAAAATTATATATTTTGACTCATTGAAATCATCTGTTTTAAATAATCCTACAAATGTCTGTGGAAGTGACCACACAAAAACAAGTGATGTCAAATTTTTTTGCTAAACCTCACCCAAGAACTCAGATTATTGGTTAGTATTATTAGAAGATCAGAATTGGTGTAAGACAAGAAGACAGTTTCAGAAACATATTTTAATGTACCGTCTCAATAATTGATTTTTGTTCATTTGTAGTGCACCTTTAAGTGTTGTGGATTTTATAAGAAAAGTGGGACGCATAGTATTGCTGATGAAAGAACCATGTGTTTTGCCATTTTGGTGTGTATTTTTACCTGATTTCCAGCCAGGAGCACCGCACCTGGAGCAGGAGTGGGGCGGTACGGAATTGTAGCACCCTTTGGAGGAGACTGCAAACATAAAATACAACAATTATTAATTTTAACTCAGAACTTTACAGATTCACCCTCAATATTAAACTTTGACTATCATTCTCGGCTCATTCGCTAAAATGTCTAGAACAAATCAAGGTTCCCTTTCAGTCAGTCACGTTCGACGTTACGTCATAGTGACTGACGTAAATGCGATCTCCCAGAGAGCCCAATCACCTTTGAATGTTAACAAAACAAGCCAATGACAGTTGGCGTGCGTGCTTTGCATCGCACACCCCGCCCCGCAGCGCGGGTACAAAAGGAGAGTGCATGCAGACGCACATCAGCTTTTCGCTTCGGAGCCGAGCCTTCCTGCTTGTGCAATCACCGAAGAGAGTGTCTACAGACAGCGAGTGTGTTGGGGTTATGGCGCGTCAGTGGGGGTTGGACGGCGTGCTGCAGCTCATCAAACTGTGGTCACGCAGCGACCCCTCCTGGGCGCTTCAACACTTTATTTTCTAAAAGAGCAAATCTAAAAAAGCTCCACGAGCGATGGGCGTTTTTTTACAGATGACTTCCCGCTCATGTATTTCTGGATGTGGTCGTTTCCTGGCTTCATCTGACGGTCACGATCGCTGTGTCTCCTGCTTGGGCTATCAGCACGCTGAAGCAGCACTCGTGGATGAGTCATGTTCTCATTACGGGAACATGACCATCGCGATGTTGTGGTTCAGATACCTCCTCATCAAATGGGGTATCCCCCTCGCCATGCCCCGTCTCTCAGAGGGCTACTTTGGCTCATGGTCAGGGTAATCTGAGGATCACGGTGAGAGCTTCCCCATCGAGTGCGTCTCCGCGGGCCTCTCATTCCTCCAGCACATCGCACCATCTGGTGTTTCCGGACGAGCTCGCTGGATCGTCGGACAGGGCCAGGCCCAGCATCTCGTTCGGAGCACCAGCAGATGACAGGATGTCGATCGCTGCATCAGAGGGCGAGCTAGGCTCTGGAGATGACGATTCGGCTGCGCTGCCTCCGTCAGGAAGAATGCCGTTGCCCGAGTCAGATCCAGAGCTGACTGCTATGCTTTCCCGGGCCGCCGAGAGCGTCGGGCTGCACTGGAGGCCTCCTCCTTCTCCCGAACGCTAGAGGCTGGACGATTGGTTCCTGAGGGCGCAGGTCGATCGCCGGCAGCCACCTCCAGTTCCATTCTTCCCGGAGGTGCATGAGGAGGTGACTAGGTCTTGGAGTGCACATTTTTCTGCCCGAAACAGGCCTGGCGCCTCCTCCATCCTCACCACCCTCGACGGTGGAGCGGCCCAAGGGTATGTGGAGATCCCCCCAGTTGAGCGCGCTATTGCCATGCAACTGTGCCTGCAGAGCACCGCCGCCTGGAGGGGTAATCCACGCCTTCCGTCCAGGGCCTGTAAGTTCTCGTCCGCTCTAATGGCCAAGGATTACAGTTCTTCTGGACAGGCCGCTTCCGCCCTGCACGCCATGGCCCTCCTGCAAGTCCACCAGGCCAAGGCGTTAAAGCAGTTACACGAGGGTGGTGCTGACCCAGGTGTGATGCAGGAACTGCGCACAGCGACGGACCTTGCCCTAAGGGCGACAAAAGTCACGGCACAGGCCCTGGGTCCGACGATGTCCACATTGGTGGTCCAGGAGCGCCACCTATGACTGACCTTGGCGGATATGAGGGAGGCTGACAAGCATCGCTTCTCAGACTCCCCGATCTCCCAGGCTGGCCTATTCAGTGAAGCGGTGGAGGGCTTTGCCCAACAGTTCTCCGCTGCACAGAAGCAGACGGAGGCATTCTGTCATATCCTGCCCCGGCGGTCCGCTGCTGTCTCCAGCCCACCACCGGCTGCAGTCCCTCCGTCTGCTCATCGCTGAGGGCGCCCTCCTGTTGCCTCCACCTCCACTCCGGTTCGAGGATGCGATGCCTCCTCACGCGCCTCCTGCCCAGCCGTGGAGCCAGGTAAGTGTCGCACTGCGCACTCAGACCCCACTCTGGGACGCACTGCCTTCCGGGTCGGGTCCCTGTGTTCCACTTCGCTGCCCCACTGCGGGTACGTCGGTGGTTCCCCTAGTCCCGCTTGTTCGGTCGCTGGGGGCCTGGCTAGCGCTCCCCAGACCGTCTCGCTGGCTCACGAGAACCATCAGACTTGGCTATGTGATTCAGTTTGCCCGGCACCCTCCCAAGTTCAGGAGCATTCGGTTCACCTCTGTGCTGGACAAAGATGCTTCTGTCTTGCGTGCAGAGATCGCGGTCCTGCTGGCAAAGGACGCGATATAGCCGGTCCCTCCAGTCGAGATGAGGTCAGGGTTTTACAGCCCTTACTTCATTGTACCCAAGAAAGGCGGTGGGTTACGACCAATCTTGGACCTGCGCGTTCTGAACCGGGCCCTTCACAAGCTCCCGTTCAGGATGTTGACGCAGAGACGCATCTTTCAATGCATCCGTCCTTTCGATTGGTTCGCAGCGATCGACCTGAAGGACGCATACTTTCATGTCTCGATCCTCCCTTGACACAGACCGTTTCTCCGCTTTGCGTTCGAAGGGCGAGCATATCAGTACAAGGTCCTCCCCTTTGGGCTGTCCCTGTCGCCTCGTGTCTTCACCAAGGTCGTGGAGGCAGCCCTTGTTCCATTAAGGGAAGCAGGCATTCGCATTCTCAACTACCTTGATGACTGGCTCATACTGGCCCAGTCTCGAGCGCAGTTGTGCGAACACAGGGACACGGTACTCAGCCACCTCAGCCGGTTGGGGCTTCGGGTCAACTGGGAAAAGAGCAAACTCTCCCCTGTGCAGAGGATCTCTTTTCTCGGCATGGAGTTGGACTCGATCAACCTCACAGCACGTCTCTCAGCAGAGCGTGCTCAGTCGATGCTAAACTGCCTGGAGTCTTTCCAGCACAAGAGGGCGGTTCCACTGAAACAGTTTCAGAGGCTCCTGGGGCATATGGCATCCGTAGCCGCTGTCACGCCGCTCGGGTTGCTTCATATGAGACCGCTTCAGCGTTCGCTTCACGACTGGGTCCCGAGATGGGCATGGTGACGCGGCACGTACCAGGTCTTAGTGACCCCGTCTTTCCGTCAGACTTTCAGCCCGTGGTCGGATCTTGCTTTTCTTTGGGCAGGAGTTCCCCTAGTGCAAGTGTCCAGACATGTTGTTGTATCAACAGATGCCTCTGCTATGGGCTGGGGTGCCATGTACAACGGCCATGCAGCTGCGGGGCTCTGAACAGGGCCCCAACTGCAGTGGCATATCAATTGCCTCGAGTTGCTAGCAGTATGGCTTGCTCTGCGCCGCTTCAAATCACTGCTAGACGACAAGCATGTACTGGTCCGTACGGACAATATTGCAGCCGTTGCGTACAGAAGGTGGTCTACACTCCCATCGCATGTCGCAACTCGCTCGCCATCTCCTCCTTTGGAGTCAGAAGCATCTGAAGTCGCTTCACGCCGTTCATGTCCCAGGCGAGCTCAATCGTGCAGCCGACGAGCTCTCACGTCAGCCCGCCCTTCCGGGAGAATGGCGACTCCGAGACAGTCCAGCTGATTTGGAGATGCTTCGGGGATGCTCAGGTAGGCCTGTTTGCCTCCCCGGACACTTCCCACTGCCAGCTGTTTTACTCCCTGTCCGACGGGACCCTCGCCACGGACGCACTGGCATACAGCTGGCCTCGGGGCTTACGCAAATACGCGTTTTCTCCAGTGAGACTTCTTGCACAGATACCTCGTGACAGCTCCTCCTTGGCAAATTCCTCTGAGGAGGGATCTCCTTTCTCAGAGAGGGGGCACCCTCTGGCACCCGCGTCCAGACTTGTGGAATCTCCACATATGGTCCCTGGATGGGACATGGAGGTTCTAGGTGCGCTACCTCCAGCAGTGGTAAACACCATCACTTCAGCTAGAGCCTCGTCTACAAGACACGCTTACAGGCTGAAGTGGAACCTGTTCGTCGATTAGTGTTCTTCCTGCCGGGAAGACCCCCGTAGATGCCCGGTCAGGGTCGTGCTCTCTTTCCTGCAAGATGGGTTGGAGTGAAGGCTGTCTCCCTCCACCCTCAAAGTGTATGTTGCCGCTATTGCCGCACATCACGATGCAGTTAAGTATGTGGGGAAGCACGACTTGGTCATCAGGTTCCTCAGAGGGGCGAGGAGGTTAAATCCTCTGCGCCCTCATCTGGTACGCCCTTTAGGGATCAGGTGGTGAACTTGCAAGCACTGCTCCGGGAGGAGGCAGACCCAGCCTTTGCTCTGCTCTGTCCCGTCCGCGCCTTGCGCGTTTACGTGGACCGCACGCAGAGCTTCAGGACCTCAGACCAGCTCTTCGTCTGCTTTGGAGGACAGCAGAAGGGAAAGGCTGTCTCCAAACAAAGACTTGCCCACTGGGTAGTGGAGGCTATAGTCTTGGCATAGCAAGCCCAACGTTTACCATGCCCCCTCGGAGTGAAAGCACACTCTACGAGAGGTGTGGCATCTTCTTGGACCTTGGCGCGGGGCGACTCGATAGCAGACATCTGTAGAGCTGTCGGCTGGGCGACTCCTAACACGTTTGCGAGATTCTATAATCTCCATGTAGAGCCTGTGTCCTCTCGTGTTCTTGCTTCAGGTGGCCAGTAACACCGGATCCGCTTGGTGTCGATCACGCTTGCTGCGCCATTCCCATTGACCGGATGCATGCGCTTATATTGCTTCTCAGTTCAGTTCCCCTTTGGTGAACCCTATTGAAGTTCCTCTCACACCCTCGGCGGTCAGGCGTGGCAGAGCGACAGACGCCAGGTCCAGCACTTGTGTGTATGCCCAAGGTCAGCCCTTGTGCTGGGCTAGGTGCCCGTGTGTAGTGATTCCCCCTTCGGGTGATCCCACATGTGTATTCTTCCACGGTACGGCTCCCCTCACGGTGAGCCCGTGTCTTTCCCTGGCAGAGACCTTCTGCTGTCTCTGCTGTGTATTGATCTCACCCCAGGCTGGCTGAGTCTACCTCAGAGACTTCCATATGTGGTACTGCCCTTGGCCAGTCCATATGTGTAATCTCCACATGGTACCTTCTTTATGCAGGATGTGGCTTCTGTAGCGTTCCCCTACTTGGGTACGCTTTCCCAGTGTTATCCATACCCACTGTACAGAACAGCAGTGGCTGTCATCTCTGCCTAAGCCCTGGCCTATCTTCCGTCCCAACTGGTGTAGGGGGACTTGCCGGCTTCCGCAGGGCACTGGAGGGGGTCAGCAATAGTGGCGTTTTCATAGAGATCCAATTTACATCAGTCACTATGACATAATGTCGAACGTGACTGACTGAAAGGGAACGTCTCGTTTACATATGTAATCCTCGTTCCCTGAAGGAGGGAACGGAGACGTTATGTCCCGTTGCCACAGTAGCTGTACCACCGCTGTATGGCCGAGGCGCACCGTCTCGGCTCCTCAGCGAAAAACTGATGTGCGTCTGCACGCGCTGTCCTTTTATACCCGCGCTGCGGGGCGGGGGTGCGCGATGCAAAGCACGCACGCCAACTGTCATTGGCTTGTTTTGTTAACCCTCGAAGGTGATTGGGCTCTCTGGCGAGATCCCATTTACGTCAGTCACTATGACGTAACGTCTCCGTTCCCTACTTCAGGGAACGAGGGTTACATACATAACCGAGACGTTTCTCTTACCTAAAGCATTTGCAAAGTCATTTGGTCATATTATCTTAATGACTGGAAATGCTGACACGGTGCACAAATGCAACATTTATCGATTGGTTCTTCATCGGATCGCTTAAAAGCATACCATTATCCTCTCACAGGAAGTCATTTGGCCAAATTATTTCAGAATGCTATTAATGCTTGCTCATGATATTCTCAGATGGAAAACTTGCAATGATAAAAGTGTGCCCTGAGCATGTTTTCTTTGAGTAGCATCACAAGTCTGTTGTTCAAAACTACATTTTAACTTCAAAAAGGAATAAAATGCATTTACAAAATGACTCTGAAATCACTCTTGGTCTTTTAGCCCAAGACAAGGTGTCATCTGGGCCTGAAGGACATCTTTTATGAAATAAAACATAAGTACTCCGATAACTGACCGTACCTGCTCATATGCAGTAATTCGATTAAGAAGTCAGAATAAGGCCAAAGTGATGAAAACCCAGTGAAGCGCATCCCCCACGATTGCTCAACCAAACAAAAAGAATATTTTTAAATATTCATTGAGTGACTTTGCATAATTTGCATCCTGGAGCAGGCACACAGCTGAGGATTCCTAAAATGGGCAGTATAGCCGTCAACAATCTGCCCCTCATCCGGTCCATTAAAAATTAAACAGAACGAGCAGTACGCATTCAGCACAATCCTACTGAATAAAAAGTATAAACTCTTTCTCAACCATTTATGTGCGAAGAAACCGATTTGAGAGCAAATGCATTTCACGCTGTGTGAAAGCTGAGAGACCACATTCACTAATCATTACTGTAATGATTTTTAACATGCAGTTAGTTAGATCAAGTATCTTTGGAAAAAGTATTTGACAGATGCAAAAAGCAATAAAAATATCTGTTTAGGCTCCAGAAATTTATCTCATCCATTTATCAACGCCACTCAAGCTAAAACTGAAAACCAGTATGCGGTCTTTGAAGCACAGAAGCCTTTGAAGTCTTGCAGATTAGGAATATCACACAATAGTCATCCAGTTTTTCAAGGCCAAAGTATGCATAAAAACCTTGTGTTAATGAAGCCAAATGGATTTGCTCTGAGTCAAATTACCTCCAGTATTACAGTGCAGATGAGCTTGACACACTGGATGATGGCGTCCTGACTGCCAGATATCGTCACGCCTCTCTCTGTGGAGTTAGGCAGCAGATCTCCTGCCACCTGTACCTGAGCCCCTGTTTTCTGCCACACAAAGGAAGAACAGATCATTAGTACACTGTTTTACCTAGATCAGGCCTGTCCAATCCTGCTCCCAGAGAGCCAGCTTCATGCAGAGTTTAGCTCCCACACACCTGTCTGACAGGTGAGGCCTTGAATAGCATGTTTAGTTTGAGGTGTCTTTATTTAGGGTTGGAAATCAGTAAGAACTTGATCCTCCAAAAGCAGGACCTACCCCTGACCTAGGTAATGGAAAATGAGGACTCACGCAAACCTTAAAGGGATAGTTCACACATATATGTAAATTCTGTCATTAATTACTCACCCTCATGCTGTTCCAAACCCGTAAGACCTTCGTTCATTTTCGGAACACAAATTAAGATATTGTTGATGAAATCTGACCACACTGAAGGCCCAGAAATGTAGTAAGGACATTGTTAAAACAATCCATGTGATATCAGTGGTTGAATCTTAATTTTATGAAGCTACGAGAATACTTTTTGTGCGCAAAGAAAACAAAAATAATTAATTTATTCAACAATTTCCTCTGTTCTGTGTTAGTCTTTGACATGCGTTCATGAGAGTACCACAACTCAGGTTGAACCAATGATGTCACATGGATATTTTAACAAAGTCCTTACTATGTTTCTGGGCCTTACTATGTTTCTGTCTATGGAGGGTCAGAGAGCTCTCCGATTTCATCAAAAATATCTTAATTTGTGTTTCGAAGATGAACAAAGGTCTTACAGGTTTAGAACAACACGAGAATTTTTATTTTTGGGTGAACTATCTCTTTAACTTTAATTCAATTAGATCTTTCTCTTTGGAAATGATTTCTAGCAATTTCCCCTTTAAGTATTGCTAGGTTAAAACCACCAAATACACATACATTTATAATCAAAACCATGGTGGAAAAAACCTTGAATCCAAGAGTTGCTTAATCAAACCCCATGAAGCAAGAGGATAGGGCTAAAACGTTGAGATGCACTGTGCACTGTGTACACACTACTTGGTGCTGTTAACTTGAAAGCCTCCAACAACCCACCAAATATGCCCCATTTCAGAACTTACTTTCTTGCTTTGATTAGCTTAACACACTTGATATTCCCCCAACTCCAACAACCTTCCCCTTCCCCACACCCCCTGCAACTGCATTACGGAACACTTCAAATTTAGCATGACAGACCATTCACCATTACCTCATACCATCTTGACAGCCCAGAGACCATAAATGTAAATTAAATGGGCTTTTACTGGCATCCAAACCCATGAAATATGCAACGGAGCAAGCAGTCCTAAAATGGACATCCTAGGGAGGAGGAAAGAAAGATAGGGATATTGAAAAGCACTTACCTCTCTGATCTCTTTGATTTTGGAACCTCCCTTGCCTATGAGGGAACCGCACTGGCTGGCCGGGATGACCAGCCGCAGCGTGACTGGAGGCTTACTGGTGACTGTGCCATTCGCCACAAGAGCAGCCAAGTCCTTGAGGGCCAAACATAGAATGGATGACGTGTTAACTCAAAGTTGTGCTGTGACTTTTATGGCATCTTTCAAAAGAGTAAGGATTTTGATTCAGAGTGGCTTGGAACCATGCTTAAAGATCTGGCCTGGTAAGTAGAAATTTTTAGGATCGAACCTTTGTGCCTATGAACAAGTGACTGAACCCCAGGTTATTCCCGGAGGGAACTGGCCCTACGAAATCCTTGTGCTACCAAGACTACTTCTACCAGCTTAACCTGGATTTTTTAGAAGGGATCAAAACAAGGTTCAACTCTGGGCTTTCCAATCACAAAATGGGTGCTGCCAACTGTTTTCCTGTATCCCATATTTTGCTGTAAACTAGCACCAGTTATTTGTTACCTGATTCAGGTAAGAGATAAGAGATTTGGTTGTAAACAAGGAACAGCATTGTTCAACAAGATTTGAGGCATGCCGTGAATTAATCTGGTGATTCCCCTTTGAAGGAAGTCCTCATAATTCACAAGGATTGTTAACATACGTTCTTTGTTCCAAGGTTTGAAAATGCCATTGTGCACCAGTGACCCTTCATGGCTTTTGATTGCAATCTGATGAAATGTTCTTTACCAAAGACACTTTAATAAATTTCCCTATTCAGTGTTTGCAGATCGATGTGCCCCGCTGTCAAAAGGTTATAGCTGACTGAACACAGTTGCACCGCCGTCGAAGACACCCATTGATTTTTATGACCAAATTAAACGATATTTACCCACCTGTCATCCGCACTTGTCTCTATCAAGTTATGACATGCATTCGCAAGGTGCGAAAACAAAACCTAATAAAAAAGCGCATCTTGGTAGAACTACCCCTTTAAGTAGAGGGGACAACTAGCGTTCCAGTCTCATATTCCTGCCACTACAAGAAATCAGCTTCAGCATCCATTATTCACCCAGTGCAGTTTCCGAGGCTTTCTCTTTAATTAAACCAGGTAATAAATATCATCCCGAATCGTGGCCCACCACTGCTGCAATCAATTAGGGGGGAGCAGGAATCTTGCCGGGTTTGAAATGTAAATAGCGTGTGCTGTCTCTCTGCCCATCAACCCAGACCTCACCTACGTGAGCCGAATGAATATGCCTCAAGTGGTGTCTCGGAAAGTAGAGCTAGTGAGTCTTTTTCTTCTCTGTTTAGTGTTTCCATCAGCGCTAGGGGTTTAGAGACGCTGTTGTTGTGTTCTTTCAACGTCTCGCCCCGAAACCTCCAGAGAACGAAGGGGAGGTGGAAAAAAGAAAACCGTGCATCTTTTTCTTGCCGATGCTGTGGAAAGGAATATCCAAATGTCTGACTGAAATTATATTCTCTATATCTTTCTCTTCCCAGTGCCTCTCTGTAGTCTTTTCTCTGTGGAATTAGGAGTGATATTAATATGCCTCATTTTTAATAACGGTGACTAAAGGATGTCCACTCCCCTGATTCATTCTTGATGTAGGACGTCACACAAAGCCTTTACCCCTCATCTCTCTGGTCTCATTTAACAACCCTCCTGGATAATAAAATATCAATTTAGATATTACTCTCAGCAGATTGACTCTGTTTTATTTGCATATTAGCTGTTGAGTAAGGGGGTCCTGGCTCAGAATTTATGACAATTTGTAAGGGCTCTTGATCTGATGCAACTAAGGAGCTGCAATCTAAAGTATATGCAACAACAACTCAGGGTTGACGGCATGCAGGTGAAGTCAAATGCTTTCTGTTGTTCTAGTACCACGAATCAGCAGCGACAATATAAACTTTTATAAACAATACAAAAAAGTACAAATAAATTACTCTTGTTTTGTCTATTTTAATGTCGATATGGATCTCAAGCATTAAAATGATGATGATAAATTATTACTGTAAAATGATTTTTTGAAGTTGTAAATACATTAGATTAAGTATTCTAATGTAAATAAGATATTAGAATAAGATTATTGGTTGAAGTTTTACAAGAAAATACTTTGCTTAAATTCCAAGTTTAATTCAATGTGTTTCTTGTCATTTCTTTATAATTACTTGTGAAATGTATCTATTGAAATGTAATTAAAATAATTCTATCATGGTAGATTTCTGGTGTAAATGCATTTAGTTTTATATTTACTATTTTTAACATGATTACTTGATATTTTAAACAGGGTTTCAAAGACTACCTATACATGTAAAACTGCATAAACTAAACAATATATAATAAATAATATTAATACATATAATAATAATATTGCAATATTCAGTATTACAATTCAGTATTGCAATTAGTGAATAAGACCTAGTGTCTTAGAGTCTCATGACGTGTCTTGTGGATTTTTAGCTTAAAAAAAAACCCAGACTCTGTTCTTTTCTAGTCTAGACTTTCACTGTCTTCTCCCAAAGCCCCTGAAATCCTTTGTCTATTCTGTCATATATCATCCGAAACTCTGAAACATGGCTTTTAGATGTCCTCCATGTTCCCTGCTGACTGAAAGAGCAGGCAAAAACATTCTGGATCAAAGCCTGGCCAGACCTCAATAGAGCTCCTTGTAAAATTCAACCAGTAATGCTCATCATATGCTCAGCATAAACGAACCCCGCCGCCACCTCAGGGGTTTCTATGGTGACTCGTCCGTTATGGGTACGGAAACGGGCTTGTGCAGAGGACAGGGAGATTCCTAACAGATGTTTAATGAATGCCACCCAGCCTGCTATGAAAGGATATCAAATACATAATGGATTTAGCAGGAGTGAGAAGATTCATTATTACTTGGTGGGTGTAGAGCTGACATGCTGCAGGCAGACAGACACACCTCATTGACTGGCAGTTATATAACCCTACTGATGCCATTAATAAAAATATGGATTTGGGATGCATACGTATGTATGTTTCTATAAACGACTGGGTATTTTCAGGTTTACATTTGGCTGCTGATGCATTTACCTTAAACTTTTTTATAATTTCCCCCAATTTACTAAGCTAAAGAGTGATATTGCTCGGAAATACAGATCCCGGTCTCAGACTCTTGCCATTGGTTGAGTTAATGTTGCTGTCAGGCAAGAAAGTATTTGAAATACATGATACACATCAGCTTCAAAAGTCCCATTGCGATCTAGGAAGTCTAGCACTTTTTTTTTCTCAGAGAGCTGTATGCCTCTTTTCAGAAATCGTTCACTGGCATCACCAAGGGAATGTAACGTGTATGGGCTCAAATTATATTTCTGAGGTTATTCTACAACAGCACCCTAATGCTATGGGACCGACTGACGGTATATGAAAACTACCCACGATGCTTTCATCCAGCTGTTTTGAGACATGATCTGTGCATATTTTTCTCCTGTTTCAGGCGAGATGACTTATTCACTGGAGAAAGGAATAGTATTGACAGAAGCGATGGGTTGAACTTAAAACATCTTAATGATGGATTCGCCACTTCACAAAACGTTAATTGATGGACTTGAGTGGTGTGGAGTACTTGTGGATTATTGCAATGTTTTTATCAGCTGTTTGGACTCTCATTCTGACGGCACCCATTCACTGCAGAAGATACATTGGTGAGCAAGTGATGTAATGCTACATTTCTCCAAATCTGTTCTGATGAAGAAGTAAACTCATCTGCATCTTTGATGGCCTGAGAGTGAGTACATTTTCAGCAAATTTTCACTTTTGGGTGAACTGTTTCTTTAAGAAGCATTCATCCTGACAGCTTTATCACTGCAAATTGACTGGAATTCATTCATTTTCGACAGACATCAGACTGTTGACAATGTGACAAATTTGAGTAGATTTAACATAGCATTTATTAATTATTCATAGGTATCAGCACATTTTTATAAATTTTCCATTATTGGAAAAATGCATATCTTAACTAATAATGTCAGTTTGACTGTTTTTTTATGGGACTGTTTCTCTAACATTGGTGCAATAACATGCATGTTTGTGTTATTTTATGCTTATTGCTCTGTGTGCTTTTATATGCAAGAGTGGTTTTCCTGTACTTACCTCCTCCAGTTTGATTGTGATCATAGTGAAGGCTCTAAACACACACTCTGTGGCGCCCGTGATGGTGATGATTCTCTCTGGGCATGAGCCTTCTGAGATATTGATACGTGCACTGCTCTGTAAGGATAGAAAAGTAAAAGAACAGTAAATGGATGGGAGGTTGATAAAGAGAAAGAGAAAAAATAGAGTAAATAAACTAAATATGCATTTCCTCTAGTAGTAGTTTTTCTCAAATGCATAGTAAAGTTGAGGCCTTGCTTTTATTGTATTTTAACCTCAGAAAGTGTGTGTGTGCATTTCTAGGTACATAAATTAATAAAAATGTATTTTCTTTCTACATCAGGTAGGATTCCAGCAGTACTTGAACCACCAACTGTTTTTATACTGCTAGTTGGCAAAAACACCTTAATCCATAATGAAGGCGCACAAGGCACCGCAACAAAAAAATAAATAAATATATAAATAAAAAATTGTTTTAGTAACGGTATTCAGCATTGTAAAATAAATAAATAAATAAATAAAATAATAATAATATACCACAAGGCATTCTTATCCAGACAGGATTAGATTTCTCAGAGGACACTCAGGAAAATAGTAGGCAATTTGTTCTGTATTTTTTAACCAGGGTTATGCAAGAAAAACGCAGGTGTGTTCGATTCGGATGAGATTAAAATCACAACGTACGTCTGTAAAACACAAATTTACCTGACCTCCTCAGGGAAACTAGTTCCGCCCGCATAGGCCTTATGTTAGGTGTGTGTATCGTGTGTGTTCTGTCCAAATATGTGGATGTCTCCAGCAGAGATCTGGACTGAGCTGCATGATTCATTCTCCTGCAGGGCTCTGACTGTCATCTTCATTTAAACTGATCTCTCTATCAATCATGCACAAATGCATGCAAATACAAGTGAGTTTAGTCAACGGTGTATTGAAGCTACAGTATAACTTACATATTATTTACAATTTGTATATTATTATTTATAAAATGCATAGATATTTTTATCATTACTACATTTATGCAGTTAATAATGTGTGTGTGTGTGTGTGTTTTTTCTCCACTAAACAATGCAATTTTGACCTGTTGTATAATCAGTTGACACATTTTCTGGAAAACACAGTCGTAATATTTATTTATCTACTGTTTGTGGCTAAGAAGCAAACAGACAAGGTATTTATGCAATTTATTTAATTGTATTTTACTATTGTTATTTTTATTTTTTTATTAAGCATCATGTCATTCCAAACCAATTTCTTCAAAATACATGGTTTATAGAATTACTTATTTTCCAGAAAATTCAGTAGTAGTATTATATTATTGTACTGTTTGTGGTTTGAAAGCAAACAAAGTATTTTTATGATTTAATTATTGTTTTTTAAAGTATTCTAGCCCCCAAAATATGATTTTGTCATCTTTTACTCAACTTCATGTCATTCCAATCCAATTTCTTATTTTTATAGTGCACTTTTCATAGATTGTTTATGAGCTTCACAGTCCCTGGTAACCATATGCTTTTGTCGTATGGAAAAGAGCAGCATGAACATTTTTCAAAATATCTCTTTTTACATTCCACACAAAAAAGTCACATAGATTTGGTGTGACAGGGTGAGTACATGATCTCTTTCTTTAAGCTCCCTCTGCTAATAATAGTGACATCCAGTGGCAATTTCTTCTGTTTATGACATCTGTCGAGCCCAGGATTGACCCCTGTGGTGTCCCAACTAATGCAATAGAGAATGCCTCATGCGCAGACTTGCGTTCACATTTGCCACCCCCAATCTGTTAATTAGGTTGAAAAAACACAATCTTTTTGACATTTTATGTTGTTAGGAAGCAAAATCCATTACGCAGAGGTTCATGCGTGCTAGAGAACGAGACACAAGGAAGAATTTCTACTGATCATCAGTGTCAGAAAAAAAAAAAATATATATATATTTTATTTTTAATTATATTATATATGTATGTATGTATGTATGTATATGTATATGTATATATATATATATATATATATATATATATATATATATATATATATATTATTTTTCCTCAGAGGGACATGTTCACCCACTCCTGGGTTTTTCTCCTTGGTAACCCACTTCAATCTTTATCCGGAAGTTATTGTTATTAGCAACCACCTTGAAAATACCAGCACATTCATATCAAACTAATGAATTAGAGTTTGCCATGTGTGCGCGTCATGCGCCCTTGAGATGAAAGGCTTCATTTAAATATTCATGTCTTCTTCAGTCTTTCAGCTTTAATGTGGCGGACATCGACTGTTTTGAGGACGTATGTGGGACGTAAGGGCGTTTCGGTGTCTTTTTTCCAGCATTAAACCACATTTATGTGTAAAAATCCATGTGGTGTAGCGGCATGCTAGCTTCAAAGAAATACCGTCTGTTCTGTGTGCATGATGCAAGCTGGGAAGCTGAGAAAGGCAATATTTATAAGTAGCATGTAGCTTACCTCCTCTCTTATCCTTTTCACCGTCTCTCCTTTCTGTAGGAGAAGAAAAAAAGAAGATCATAAAGCACTTATTGCCTTTGTCTCGCGTTTGTTTGCGTGATATGTTGTTTTCCCCGTGTGACTGTCTTTCACAATGGCTTATAGTGGAGGATAAAGTGAGTTTGACTAGTTGAACAGATAGCTCAAATTAATATCAATTCTGCTTCGCTACACAGCAATATGGCATCTGCATGGATAGGCCTCAGGGGAACAGGTTTTCCAATCGAAGGCCCTGCAATTGACTAGGGAATCAATAGTCCATGAATCACTTAGATAGCCTCAGATAGTGTCTCGCTATCTCCGACACAGAAGCTAACATGTGCGGCATAGTCATGACTGCAGATCCCGAAACCTGCTTTTGCACGCTTGACTGGCGTTTCATTGTCTTTAGATGGGCTAAAAGGACGATTGGATGTGTCATAACAGAGGTGAAGCCGGGCTTGGGTGGTTTTAATTTATCAAGGAAATTGACATTTCAGATGAGACGTTTTCGAGACCACCCATCTCATAAATCTGGCCTTAATGCCAATAAAATTGAATGCTTCAAAGTTCTTTAAAACATCAAACTATGATGCATGTAGCAGTGTTTGCAGATGCTTATTTAATAACCTAAATATAACCTAACCAGTCCCTTTTCAGAGTTGAAACCATAAAACTGAACAAAAACAAGGCTGCGGAAAAACAGAAGTACATTTTGTGAAAATATATCGTACTTGTATGTCATTCAGCCAATGAAACATTAAAAATGCATATTTAACAAAATGACTGACAAAAATGTTTTGGGTTTTGTCATTCATATATGACAACTTAGGGTTATTATCGTTAACTAAAAAGAAAATCAATCAATCAATTAAATTTGAAATAAATTTGAAATAAAATAAACATTAACTTCAGCATATGACTGAAACAAATTATTTTATTTCAGCTTGTTGCCAACGAAAAAATTTTCATTTTCATTTACTTTAACTTGATCTACTAAAATCGCTAAAAATAAAACTGAAATAAAAAAAAAAAAAAAAAAAAAAATATATATATATATATATATATATATACACGTTAAAAAACTAATCTAAAATTACAAAAACACAACAAAATTACTAAAACTATTATTTACTATTGTCACAACCCTCTGGACTCTAGTTTTGTCTCTGCCTGTGTTCCCTTCCTGTTTGCCCATATTTGGTTCTGTTCCTGTTCTCATTAGTTCATTGTCTAATTAGTTAATCACCTTCATTGTGTCCACCTGTCTGTCCCTCGTTATCTGCCCTATATGAGTTCCTGTCATTTGAGTTCTGGTTGTCGGTTATTGTGGATGTTACCCTGTGTGTGCTGTACCTCCTCATCTTCAATTATATTAAATACCTTATTCCCTTCAAACCTTTGTCTTCGTGTGGCTATCGTGTGTGCGCTGCACAGTGACCGTGACAACTATAGTTACTCAAATAAAAAATCAAACTATTAATAAAACAGTAACAGTAATAATAACAGTTTATTACTATTTGCATAAACAGTAATAATAATAGTTTTCACAAGAATGCTTCTTGAACAAAGAATCTAGCATAAACAAAGGAATTTGTTCTGTTCGTAGTAACTGATTACATGTAATCTGGATTATCCAATCAGATTCCACAAATTAAGTACTTGTAATTAGATTAAATTACATTTCAAAATACTTGTAATCAGACTACAGTTACTTTTTTATTGATTACATGATTACATATTCACACAGTAGCAATAAATTATTTATAATTTACTGATTCCCCATAATCCTTTTTCATCTTTTAAATGTTCTGTGCATACCATTTAAAAAAAAATACGAATTTTGATTCATTGCAACAGTTTACATAGAATGCTACTAGAACAAAGAAGCCAGCATGAACAAAGAAATTTGTTCTGCTCATGTTTTTATGAATGAGGCCCATTGAACGACTGTATTTCCGTCACTTCTGAGGCCTCATGTTCATTTACTTCAAATTAAACGTTGTCCACTATGGCTGAGCTCTCTTACTGCTTATAATTTACAATTCACCTTCATTCCTTTCTCCTGAAGATGCATTATGAATAGTAATCGACTCTCGGCCACCCCTCCCCACGAATATCTCCAGTGGAGATTTGTGATGGAGAACCACCGGTAACAGCACAGATTTAGTCTAGGACTGTGTTTAATCTATGTCTGTGAAACCAAGCCTTGGTTTATTGATTTCACAGTGGGGAGTTATACACCCTAGGCCTTCATTTATTTACTATGCTTCAGAGAAAAACAAGAGAGGGAAAAAGAAGACAACAGAGGATGTCAGAATCATAATTTAGCTGATCTTATACCGGAACGTGATTGAGCATTACATGATCAACATTCCATAAATGTCACCCAAAAGCCTTGGGACAGCTGTGTATGATTTCAGTCCTCGGTGAGAGAAAATAATATTCAAATTAGCTTGATGAAAAGTCTAACTGTGGCATAAATTAATGCATCAAACACATGAAGGCTTTTTTAACTTTTACTTTTTGATACGGCAATGTTACACTTTGATTTAGGAACGTTGCCAGTACGCGGAAGTACAGCCAGAAACATACTCTACGCAAGTATTTAAATGCAGACATGAATGCCATGCCAACAAACTAAAAGTGTGCATAACCCCAGTACTTAAGGGGCGATAGAGTTATCAACATGTTATGATTCAGTTAGCTAGCTAAACATGTTGACGGTTTAACTAACTTAAGCAAACTTCCTCAGCCAAATTCAAAAACTGTTGCTTTGTCCCAGTAGTATTTGATCTGTAATCAAAAACTAGTAGAATAAAATATATACGGTAGTTATAATGCCTCGTGGCAATGCATGAAACGCACACATTGAGCTACACAAACTTTTTGTTTTTTGTTTTGTTTTGTTTTGTTTTTGTTTTGGTGCCTTCCCAAAAGTGTCAAAACAAAAATATGAAATCAATTTTGCATACCAAAGAATGCTTGCATTCACATACTTGCGTATGTTTCAGGCATTACTTGTTGCAGCTACCTTTTTTTTATTGGTTGATGAGATCCCTGCTACAGGAAGCACTAAGTTTTTTCTTGATTTGTTGTTTGGATGTTTTAATCAGAACACAATATGAAATCAAGTTTGCGTAGCAAGGAATGTTTGCGCTCACAAGTAATAAGTCAAAAGTAATCGAACAGAAATGAAAAGTAGTCTGATTATATCACCTAAAATGTGTAATGGATTACGTTACTAACTACAATTTTTGTCATTGTAATTTGGAATCAGTAATGGATACAATTTGTAAGTAATCTACCCAGCTCTGGCACAGACTATGTTTCGGGCATTACTTGTTGCAGTTACGGTTTGTTTTTATTGGTTGATGAGATCCCTGCGACAGGACGTGCAGCTAAGCTTGTTCCTGATTGGTTGTTTGATTTGTTTTAATCAGAACACACCATGAAATCAAGTTTGCGTTTGTGTTCACGTATTCGAGTTGACTATGTTTCAGCACTACTTGTTGCATCTAGGTTCTTTTATTAGTCGATGAGATCTCTGCAACAGGAAGTGCAGCTAAGTTTGTTCTTGACTTGTTGTTTGGATGTTTTAATCTGATTTAATTCTGAAGATTCACTTTTAGGACACTGCAACATTCTTCATTTTTTCAATTCTTTTTGTGCAAGACAAAAGAGTGAGCTGTGTTTTCGAGAAGACATATTTGCAGCAATGGAGCTCAGAGCGGTCTGTATCCGTCCGTCTGGCTCTTGTCCTGAGGCCAAACTCTGGCAAAGGCCCAGAGACCTATTAGCAGGCCAGTTCTGAAGAGAGCTTTGTGTCACAAGAGATTTATTTGGAGCCAAGAAAATGCCAACAACTGTGTGTATTTGTGTGTGTATGTGTTTTGTTGCTCCAGGACCCAGAGTTGGCCGAAGCAGGAAAAAAATCCCACAAAAATCATCTCATCAGTAGCTGACACACTGTTTACTAATCATTGTGACATCTACATTGGGCCTCTCCAAGAGATTGTGCCATGTTTAGACAATTTCACTTGCTCTAGGGATAAACAGAGCTAGCTGTAGAATTGAACAACGTAATATATCCAGATCATTAATACATAAGATGCACGACTCGTCGCATTTAACAAGCCATTTGCTAGGAAACATCAAGTCTTATAGTGATACATTCTGTAGGTTTCTAATGGGCTTTTGGATTGTAACCTAAATCTCTGTGAGAAAGATTGTGAGAACAATCTAATACAGAGGAAAAGACAAACCCAATAGCGACAAAAATCTCAAGACGTAGCTACCAAATCTAATAAGTCAAAAGCAGGGACAACAGGAACAAAGAGATTCGCTCACCTTGCCTATGATGCTGCCGACCTCCTGTGAAAAGAGAAACAAAGCAAATGTCAGCTTATTGATTACCAAGCTCACTCCTCACTCATCCATCTGTGGGTTTTGATGAGGTAGGCTGGGTTTGGAGTGTCTGTGCATTCAGGGATCACGTGGAACCATATTAGATCAGGGCCCTACAGACTCCAGAAGCACTTGTACCTTTTAAATGTCCCATCTTGGGTTTAAAGTCAACACAAAATGGTGTTCATAAACCATTTTATTTATGTTACCAAGAAGTACAATATTTCAGAACAAAACTTGGTTTTATCCATCGAGATTTGATTGGATTGCGAAAGTTACTATACACTCTTAAAAACAAAGGTTCTTTATTGGCATCAACAAAAAACAGATTTGATCACAGCGTTCTCCATTTACTGGTTGTTGACGTTTGGAAATGCTGCGAATAAAGATGTCGCTTTCGGCCGCTTCAGTGTTTCTGCTGCCGGTGCGAATGGATCCAGGAAAACAACCCGAGGGGGAAATTGGTTCTCTAGAAACCAACATGCTGTGGTGCGTTTCTCAAAAGCAACGTTAGCTAACTATGGTCATTAATTCCATTGCACTCTATTGGTAACGACGGAACTTGCAACCATAGTTGCTTTTGGGAAATGCACCCCTGGCTAGTTCCCAGAGCTGAGTTCCTAGAACTATGCGGTGCGAAAGCTCTTTTTAACACCCATGGAACCTTTCCATTCCATTCATGGAAAAAGGTTCTTCACACTAAGAAAAAGTAGTTATTTTAAGAACTTTTCTCAGAAAGGTTCATTGGGGACCAAAAATGCTTCTTTTGTGGCAGGGGTCCTCAAGTCTGGCCCTTGAGGTCCACTTTCCTGCAGAGTTTAGCTCCAACCTTGATCAAACTCACCTACCAGTAACTTTCTAGTAATCCTGAAGACCTTGATTTGCTTGTTCAGGTGTGTTTGATTAGGGTTGGAGCTAAACTCTGCAGGAAAGTAGACCTCAAGGGCCAGAGTTGAGAACCCCTGTTCTATGGCATGACTGTGAAAACTTTTGGAATCTTTATTTTTGGTTTGGTATGTTGTTGCAAAGCCATTTTAAAGGTGGAGCATGTTGGAGCATTTTTAATCACATTTCATTGTGATTAGATAAAACAGCAAAAAAAAAAAAAAAAATTCTTCTTTAGCGTAACATACACTGGTGAACAGTTTACAATAAGACCAAAAATGTGCATTTATTTCATGTTGACTTTAAAGTATGCTCTACAAATTGGCATTAAGATCCCATTCATTACTTGCGAAACCGCAATGTGCTTTCTCGTAACATTTGTCTAGTGGCTCAACACACTCTATTGGCAATTCGTAACTATTGAAAGTTTTGGCAAATTGGTGGATAATTTAAATGAATTTGTACAATTTAATTTGAACGTTTTCATTCGATTGGGTGTAAACTCATTATATGAAAGTGTACAAATTAGATCACACTAACTCACAATAAAAATATGAATTTTTTTAAATGTACGAATCTGCGAAACTGTCACCTTCATTTTCTTGTGGGTGGTGGTTGATACGAAAAAATGAACTGATATGAAAATACGCTTATACGAAAATATGAATTTTTGTAAATATACGAATATGCGAAACTACTATGTGAAAATACAAATTGATACGAAAATTGTTTTTTTTTTTTTTTAAATGTACGAATATGTGAAACTCTCACCTTCGTTTTCTCTTGGGTGGCAGTTGATTTGTGAAATTTTATAACTCTGGCTAGAGTGCAGAACAAAGTCTGGAGAATGATGTCATGTACCACTTATTACCCTGTGACATCATGTACAAAAGTTTCTATAAAAGTTTTCAACAAAGATGTGTGTTTTGAGCTGCCAAAAATGAAAGGCATCACTTAAGTTTTGAATGATCTCTGTGTCCTCATTGGAAGATCGGATCACAATCTGTTGATGGAGAATTAAGGTAAATTGGCACATAAATCATCTAAATGTGGCGGTTTATTAACGGTTCATTATGTTTTCATTGGTTTTTCATGACTGTTTTTAATGACTCATTCCTTTTTAGTGATATGCAAATGAGACATATCAAGGAGTTCTAGGCATGTGGGTGGAAATCTGTCACTGGCAGCTGGCTGACAGTTAAACGAACATGTTGACACTGTAATGACATGGCAATGAAATCCACAACCATTTGTTTACTAAGAACTTTAGAGAATTCAAGCAGATTCAAAACATTTAGAAAATGTAAAATACGATCTAGTTGGAAATAATAGTGGCATGATTCGCATGCTGTTTTTTACTAAATTAACACAGGAATGATATTTATCACATTAAACTTACAGTATATATCCAACAGTATATCAAAACTAAACAGTAATATTTATATAGCCTACTGTACATGGGTCATAGATGATTTCAATTTTGGTGTCCACATCGATTTAAATTCACAAAAGTGATTTTATACACATAGAAAGCATATTAAAGTGTCTACCTCAATGTTTCAAATAACTTTAGTGAAAATAAAATGTCAAAATAGGGGTGGAATAATGTTCCATCGTCATTCAGCATAACAGATATATTCATGTAAAAATGAAACAACATACTTATTCTGACCTGTACTTATTAAAATATATAGAAGAAAATGTGATCATACTAAATTGTATTATTTTAAATGATTAAAAAGATTAATGGGTAAAACATAGTGGTTTGAAAGATAGTGGCAAAGATGGGTGAAGATTTAAAATTACAATAAATTAGTATTTTTGGTGTCATGCAATGATTCTTGTTCTAAATATGCCTGACAAGATATTTTTGGTATATGAAGTATTGTTACACTAAATAACATTTTAGTGGGTGTCTTCTGTAAATCGTGGTAAAAATGTATAAGTCGTTATTTTTGTTCAGCGAAATAAATAAATAAATAAAATTGTGCCTGTCAAATGATTAATCCCATCCAAAATAAAAGTTTTTGTTTACATAATAAAGGCAAGGCAAGTTTATTTATATAGCACATTTCATACAAAGTGGTAATTCAAAGTGCTTTACATAAAAGGAAGTAAAATAATCATTTAAAAAAAAAGGAATTAAAAAAAATAATAATAATAATCACAACAATTAAAATAAGGAATTTAAAAACAAACATTCTCAAGATTTGTTCAAACTCTTCAGCACTAAGTGAAAAAAACCTTCTAAAACACATAACTATTCCACTACTTGACCCCCTACTTACTTTGACCATCATAAACCATATATGTGTGTGTGTACTGTGCATATCTATTATGCATATATAAATACACACAGAGTATATATTTTGTAAATATATACATGTATATATTTACATTCATATAATTTAAATTGTATATAAATATACTTAATATATAAACATAATATTTTTCTGAAATATATACAGTACATGCATGAATGTGTGTGTGTATTCATATATACATAATAAATATACACAGTACACACACATATATTGCAAACAAAAACTTTTATTTTGGAGGCGATTAATCGCGATTAATCGTTTGACAGCACTAAAAGAAAATGTATGATAGTCATTATTTTTGCTCAGATAAATAAATTAAGAAGACACGTTCTAATGTATGGGGAAAAAAACAGTAAACTTTTTTCAGTGCTTATAGAATAAAATAAATAAAATAACTTGAACTTTTTGTCTATGACCCACATACATTTTTTTGCAAAAACTACTATTTTATTTTTTTTTTTTTTTTTTTTTTTTACACATTTTATAAATATGTAAAATCCTACATGGGAACTTAAGTGAACATTTTTGAGTGATGGAAACAAACAGTTGAATCATTATTTTAATCCAATTCATCAAAATAACGCATACAAAATCACACTTCTCGATGCTATCTGCATGCTGATGTTAAATCAGAGATTACATTAAAACATCTTAATGGGTTGTGACACACAAACTAGTCTATACTGCTAACAAAATAACACTGAGCATAAGGTAAATGTTAAACATAATCATCCAGCTTCGGTTTTCATAAGAAGTTTCTGTACGGAGCACAGTATCATTTTGAAATGTAAACATCGGGCTGCTACTCTCAGGGTCGTCTTGCACTGAAAACACTGAATGTTTGTGGCGTAAGTGTGTGCGTTTACCTTGCCGTGCATGAGCAGCCGGAGAGTTAGAGTGACGTTCATGCCTCCATCTCCAAAATCCTGCTCACAGTTCATCCTGATGTGGGATTCGGGCCCAGGGAGACGCATGAAAGATGCTCTACGGATGATGGAATGGGCAGGGAGAGGGGGAGGCAGGACTCTCTCCTTCCACTCACCACTCTGGAACGACAACACACAAAACATACGTCAATAAGTCTTAAGTAGCACGGGTATATTTGTAGCAATAGTCAAAAATACATTGTATGGGTCAAAATGATCTATTTTTGTTTTATGCCAAAAATCATTAGGATTTTAAGGGGTTACTCCACCCCAAAATGAAAATTTTGTCATTAATTACTCACTCTTGTGTCGTTCCAAACCCGTAAAAGCTTCGTTCGTCTTCGGAACACAAATTAAGATATTTTTGATGCATTCTGAGAGCTCTCTGACCCTCCCATAGACAGCAATGTAATTAACACGATCAACGTCCAGAAACGTAGCAAGGAGATCGGTAAAATAATCCATGTGACATCAGGGGTTCAACCGTAATTTTACGAAGCTACGAGAATACTTTTTGTATGCAAAGAAAACAAAAATAACTTTATTCAACAATTTGTCTCCTTCGTGTCAACGTGGCGCTATTTTGGAGAGTATCCACTGAACACAAACAACGTACGCTGTTCTGTGTCAGCCGCACCACACGGATACACTGTTTTCGTTCATATCAAAGCGTAAATAAACATAGAAAACGTATCCAAAATGGTGCCACAGTGACGCGGAGGAGACGAATTGTTGAATAAAGTCGTTATTTTCGTTTTCTTTGCGTACAAAAAGTATTCTTGTACCTTCGTAAAATTACGGTTGAATCCCTGATGTCACATGGATTATTTTACCGATCTCCTTGCTACGCTTCTGGACGTTGATCGTGTTAATTACATTGCTGTCTATGGAAGGGTCAGAGAGCTCTCAGAATGCATCAAAAATATCTTAATTTGTGTTCCAAAGACAAACGGAGGTCTTACTGGTTTGGAACAACATGAGGGTGAGTAATTAATGACAAAATTTTCATTTTGGGGTGGAGTAACCCTTACTCCACCCCAACAGTAAACATAATGTTCCATGAAGATATTTTGTAAATGTCCTACCATAAATTTATCAAAACTTAATTTCTGATTAGTAATATGCATTGCTAAGAACTTAATTTGGAGAACTTTAAAGGTTATTTTCTCAGTATTTAGATTTTTTTGCACCCTCAGATTCCAGATTTTCAAATAGTTGTATCACGGCCAAATATTGTCCTATCCTAACATCAATGGAAAGCTTATTTATTCAGCTTTCGGATGATGTATAAATCTCAGTTTAAAAAATTGACCCTTATGACCGGTTTTTTGGTCCAGGGTCACAAATTATACTGTAGCAGAAACACCAACTAGGTCCATATTTATTGCCTTCACTGGGACTGAAGAGTGAGAGACTGGGACACATGGGAGAAGGTTGTGTGGGATTGGGAAACGACCCCAGTCTTGGTTTCTGTTTGCCTTGACGGGAGTCCGCATGTCTCACAGCGGTAAATAAGATGATATGTAATAGCCACACCATCTGCTCTTATGTGCAAAGTGTTCAGTTAAGTGAGGACAACCGTGACACGCCAGTCCAACAATGGCTCAGCAGCTGAATGATGACAATGAGGGCTTCAGTTACAGTGCCACTGAAGCCAGTAGCACCAATTTAGCCAATCTTACAAAGCAGGAGCGGACGAGTGGAAGTGCTCACTGAAATTACTCCCGCTGCATGCGCTGCACTTTTTTGGTGACGGCCCAGAAGTGGAGTGAGAGGCGATGCTGAGTTCGACAATTTTTTTTCCTTTTGATAAAGGAAATTGCAGGTTTTTGTGCACCCATGCCTCTACGGGGGGGATACAAAACTGGCTCTATTGAGACCATCTGATGGCTTTTTTTTAGGCAGTGTAGTGTAAAGAGCAGTAGGAAGTATATAAAATACTGTAGCGAATATGAAGTAGTTTTGTATCAAATGAGCCATAATAATTTTATATGTGTTGTACAATCTCCGAATTGCACAAACGCGCACACACACACATAGCAATGAAAGAGCTGATTTTTGGAGAAAGGATAATTTCAGATTTCAGTTCATGTGGTCCAACCAATATTCTGGAAAATAAAATAATACAAAATAAAATAAAAATATAAAAAATAAATAAAATAAAATTGAATGAATGGATGAATGATATTATAGGCCTTTATGTCTGTGTGTAAAGATCAGTAAGTAAAATATCTGATAATTTTACCTTTTTATGACAAAGCTGAATGTTTTGTTTCAGAATCATTCTGAAAAATAAGACGTACAAAAATATTACACACACACATTGTTATTGTCAACTAAAACTATTGTTGAAAAGTTATTGAAAAACTAAAATCTAATTATTAAATGAAACAACAAAATGATGCATTGGCAACTAAATTAATTTATATATATATATATATATATATATATATATATATATATATATATATATATATATATATATATAAACTGAATTATAATATATACTATATACTATATACTATATTATAAATTTATATTATATATGTATAAATCACATCTTATATATATTTATATTTAAATTTACTAAAATTACTAAAATAAACTCGAATCAGAGCTATATAGAAATATTTTAAACAAAATCTAATAGAAATGAGAAAAGCACATAAAATTATTAAAAATGAAAAAGTAACTAACTTCAACTGGAAAAAAAAAAAGAAGAAATTGAAAAAAATAAAAATTATGTTTGACAACTAAGTACTGGAACAAGTTTAAGGGGTTTAGTATCTTTTTCCTTAAGTTATTTTTGTTTATAGTAAGTTGATGTGTGTTTTCACTTTTATTAGCTTTTATTTAAAATATTTCTATATAAGTTTGATATGTTTTTATTTCACTTATTCATATTTTAGTGCTTCAACTTAAAACTACATATATAAAAATTAAAAAAAAGAGAAATCACATGAAATTACTAAAACTGAAATAACTGATATATATATATATATATATATATATATATATATAATAAGGTATAAAAGAGCATAGCACAGCTAGATTTATCTTTTCTTTTATTGTAGATCCTCTTATATTGACTCTATGTAGTAATCAGAGCAAATCTCACAGTTAGAAAAGAAGAGTTCAGTTAAAGAGTTAATCTTGAGAAATACAGAAAAAGAAAAAAAAAAACATAAAATATTTCGTTTGTAACCTCCATCTGCCGAGGGATCAGAATCAAGCCTACTTAACCCTCAAAAACTTCTGTCAGCTTCTAAACGTCCCCAAAATTAGCCTGTGTGCGTCATAATTTAAAACTTGATTGGCAAGTGTTGTTGAAGCTTCAGGGTGAATGAAATAAACTCTGGGCTCTCAGAGACGTCACGGGTGCTAAAACTGTGGCATCATAGCATGCTAATGATGAATTCGCTTGAACAGTTGATGATTCCTAGAATCAAACACTTCAACATCTGCTCGCCGTAACACCACCCAGATTCACCCACGTCGCACTTTCTGAAATCTGCCGACAGGTTAATTAAAGTTGCGTTTGCTGTGGTCGCTCAATTACAGGTGTGGGTGTGTGTTTTCAGATAACATCGGAAGACAGCCAAGATTTCAAAGGGGCGGCACATCTGAGAAAGTAGGTCAGAAATCCAAAAAGCATCTGTGAGGCCTGTGTAGGAGTTTGGCAGTGTGTCATTTGGATAGTCGTGTCCGCGGGTGGTGCTGGTGTATGCGTGTCATTAGTGAAAAGCGATTGCTACTTGTGCCTGTCTCATTTTTTTTTTCCGCGTCCCTCAAGGCGATCCACCAACCAATTAGAAGAAGAGACAGCGAGAGGAACGAGAGCGAGATGATGGTCCCCACTGGTTCACACCTGTGGTCGCAGGGATTTTGCCAAGTTGAATGTTTTTGGATCTACTGTTGCTCCCAAAACAACATTCTCAACATCAGTCCTAATACCTAAACTCTAAAATAACATTAAAATAGGGCCCTATGGTTTTTATTTTTTTTATTTTTTTTTTTTTTTCCAAAATTCAGTTTTATTTTCTACCAGATTCTGTGTTTTTCATTATTGTTTTTTTTTTCTGGATTCAATAATTTATTACAATTTTAACAACTGTGTCCTATGAAATGTTTTATTTTTCAGATTTTTTCTCCCTGTTTTAATTTTTCTGGATTCCATTTTAATTAATTGAATTGTATTAGCTAGAAAGGATGTCTAATCAGTTTAATTCATAAGACTTTAACAATAGGACCATCTGATTTTTTTCATACAATTTCATACAAATTTTTTAACAAAAAATGTGGTAATCAAATGAAAGTATGAAACTTTAACAATTTAATTCATCTTTTAAAATGTAATCAAATGAAATTTTAACAATTTTCTTTTTTTTTTGGCAAACAAAGTACAGCACAGCAGATGTTTACGGTTTAAATTAAAACATGGATAAAAAATGTATATTCCTAAATATTTTAATAAACTATATTATGATTATTATTATAAAATAGTGATATATTTCTACCTTTTTTTTTTTTCAAATTAAACTGGATGTTTATTTTGGCGGGTTGTAGTTTGTATCTGACAACTGTTTTTTATCAAATTATTTTTAAACAGGAAAAAAATAAAGTTCACAGAAACTAGTCCATATATTGTTTTGATTAGGTGTACAATCCTACTTTTAATTTATTCATCCAAATGTAGCCAAATAACAAAATGCCAAATGGAAATTGTCATCATGTCATCAGTGAATGTGTCCACTGTACATTTTCCAAGCCAGATGATGATAATAAATCGCTGCTGCTGCAGATGTCAGGCTTCAAATGGTCTGTGTTCCCAACAGGCCTAAAAGAGCCTCAGTCAAGAGGTTTATAACTATTGTATGTCTAGGCCTAAATGAGCCATGAACTTGACTAAAATTATTATAATACTGCAAAATAGAAGGCAAGTCAAGTGAGTGAAGAAATAAAAACGTTTCTAACAAATCCAAAGTTTTCATTCAACCAAGAAAGGCATGCAAATTATGTCAGCAGGTATTAAAAAACTGCCTGACCTTGTCTGAATATATCTAAGAACCTGCAGCAAATGTCCCTGTTTGAACATAATCTAATTAATGCAAATCACCTGTAAATCTCCCTTTCTTTATGTGTAATACAATGGTGCATCTAATGAAGACTAATTAGCAGTGCTAATTGATGCTTCGCTGCCCTGTAGTGTGTGAAAATATGGATTATCAAGACTGGCCACAGTCAATTACAATAGAGCCCCACAGTGACCATGTTTACATGCAAGACCGAGTTTTCAGTTAAGTTCTATATTCTGGCTAAGCCTTTATTCTGAAAAAGAATTACTCACTTCACAGCTACTAGAATATTTCTGTACAAGAAATTCAAATAATGTGAATGGCATGGCAAGGAGCATCCAACAAATTGAGAAAATTAGTAATTAAAGACATTTATTGATGGTTGGAAACCCATAAATACAAATCGCTTGTAATGTGACAATTGCCCATCACTTTTGACCAATATTTGTCACTGCGACAAAATTGATCTGGTGTAGTCAGTGTTGGATGACAATAGCAAACACAAATTTTGGTATCATTATGCCAAAGCATTGCAGAAATATGGTCTCAGATCCAGTTTGGCATCTTGCCAACAAATTGGACGATAAGTTATACAAAAACGGTTTGGGAAATCAAAAAGCTTTTAATAACTTTTTGCCAGCATAGGTTCATGATAATATGTGTACAATTTTGTGGAAATTGGACAAACGGTCTAGGACAAGCTTTAAAAAAGTCGGTTTTTGACCTAAATCAAAATGGCTGATGGACAAAATGTCTAAAAACATATACCATTGTTTCAGGATGAATAACAATTATCATTTATGTCCTTAATAATAATGCAAAGGAGTGTGATAAATTGCAAAATGTAGGTCATTTATTTTAATGTTTGTAAAGGTGTGGTAACATTTACCACTGTTTTGTGAATATTTGGGAGGCAAAATCAAGCCATTTCAGCAAAAGATTTCACAACAAATTAGCTGTGTTGACCAAGAGAAAGCTGCTTGGTTTGAAAGTAACTTCTGTGTGAACAGTGCTTCATAAATCACTACAATTGTTACGGTGCTGACGAGACGTGAGACATGCGGATCCATGTGCAAAGCTTTTATTCAGGGTCGTGGTCACAAAACAAGCAAGGTTCATGCAATGGCAAACAGGTACAACACAGGCAAGACAAAGAGTAATCCTAGGGCAAGCGTGGGTCTTTGATCGGCAAACAATATCCAGCAGGGGAAGGCAGAGAGATAATCCAGGTACACAGAAATAATCCAGGCAGACAAACAGAGTCCAAACGGCAAGGCAAAGGGTTAATCCAGGAAACACAGGCTAGAATCAGAACACGAGAAAAACAGGCAAGGCAAGACTAAGACTACACTATGAAAGCTAGAAACTGGCTCCATTTCGCAGCTAACACTAGGGGAGTGATAAACGCAGAACAATACTCGGCAGTTAGAACGAGGAAGTCCAGGGATTTAAAATCGTGTCTGACTGGTTACAGCTAAGAGTGTGTAATGGAGTGCAGATGAATCCAATCAGTGCAGTGGAACATGGGAAACGTAGTCCAGGGTGATGTGTAACAGTTTGTGTGGTGTGAAAGTCAATATAATCGGAGGGCAACCTCTGGTGGCTATCGGGCAGAAGGCCACAGACCGGATTCGTAACAACAATTTCGCCCTCGAAATCTTTGGTGACATTTCGTGAATGCGACCGTACCTTTAAACATTAATAAAACACTGGGTCTCCTCCTGTTCCAAATATGCATTTCGTCATTATCTCAAGTTTTCTCTATGCATATGTAATATCACCCAGATTATCTTTGATAATGTGCATGGATGTATATAATGATATTTTATGATAGATTTTCTAAATAAGGTGTTTGCAAGACCCAAAATTCTGATTAAAACCAGAATATGGTAACTGTGTTATTCAGATTATAGGAACCACAATATTGGCTTAATCTGATTATAGCGATCAAGCAAATGCATTTACATGATGCTTGCATAATAAAATATGAACAAATTCTGATTAAAACAAGAATATGGCAGCTGTGTTATTCACATTATAGAAACCAGAATATTAGCTTAATCTGGTTACAGCGATCGAGTAAATGCATTTACATGAAACTTGCATAATCAGAATATTAAAAAAAAAAAAATCTGATTAAAACAAGAATATGACAGCTGTATTATTCAGATTATAGAAACCAGAATATTAGCTTAATCTGGTTACAGCGATCGAGTAAATGCATTTACATGAAACTTGCATTATCAGAATATAAACAAATTCTGATTAATATCAGAATATTCTTGTTCATGCAAATACAGTTATTGATTATATAAGAGTGCCTTGTAAACGCCATACTATTGCCCATAGTATAACCATCTAAGGCAAATATTATCATGGAACAGTAAGCATGTCTAAACATCAGAAACAGATTGCCTCATGTGTCCTTACATAAATGTAACATGGGATATTGACCACATGTGGTGAGCTAGTATCCCAAATGTACCAGATCTGAGAGCATTTCAGAGCACAGCTTGAGATCGATACGTGCTCTCGCACTGGCATTAAGGAGCACCTGCCCTCACGCTGGGAGGGTTTGAATATGAACACAAACTCAGGATTCATTCAAAGCATCTGTATGCAGGGAGGTGTTTGAGGTCACGGCAGAGCGCTGCTATTTGCATTGGTCTGTTTCTCTCTTTCGCTCTCTCTCTTCTTCCGTGTTTGACACGCAACTCAAATACACACCCTGCCAGTCAAGGCCGCACACGCTAAAGTGTCGGTTCACTGTGTGCTTGTCCCGCAGCCCTCCCCCCTTCACACCTTCAACATTCATAATGGCGCATTCCGTGAATACAAGAGCTGTTACAGGAAACCACCAAAGCGAGAATGGAAGGGGTGCCCCAGACAGGCCTTAATGATCACTAGGGCCTTGATGAACACTTGGTTATTATTTCATTCTGCATTGTGCAGTTTTGCCTTACAATTTACTGTATTTTTTCTTTCCTGGAAAAAAAGTCCACTTGTATTCAAGGTTTCTTGCAACAAATTCAACTTTTTGCTATAGAGTGCAACAGTCCAGTTCCGGAAGTAAAATGCCATTCATTTTCTCCATAAGAAATGGATTTTTAACGATAACTTATAACCTTTAAAGATGGACCAACTGTGAGCTTTGAGGTTCTTAATCGATGTTATGTTCTTTGGTGAAGCCATTAGTTCGCATTATTATTTTAACTTATGTTTTAAATAACAATAATGTTTAACAGTGGAATCCTTGGTGAAAAACTACATTACCCATGATGCTGTAAAGAAAATTCCACCAATCAGAGAGCCGCAGCAAGCAAATCACACCAAACGAGCACTGAGCTCCGCCCACTCCCATGAAACACCACAAATTATATAATTGAGACGGTCGATTTTGCAATACACTTAAAATATATTGTTTTTACATATACAGTTGACAACGTTAAATTTATAGTTTTATATTTCTCCATTGTTAATTGTTAATTTGATGTTAACTGTTAATTGTTAATTTGGTCATTCACAATGGTTCATGGGATTGTAGTTCATTCTTTCGTATGTAAATAAGATATGTTGTGATTGGCTAAACCCCTTGCATATGAAATGAGTAACACTTTCCTATTAGTTGCTTTGTTATTTAAAGAGACTATATCTTGCCGTGCATTTTTATCTTTTTTTTTTTTAGTCAAGGTTTCTGGAACCAACAAGTTTTTGCGACTGTACCTTTAAACGTATATTTATAAATAAACTCTGTTGTGATTGGCTAGCCTCTTTGCATATGAAATGAGTGACAATTTCCTATTTTTTTTGGATATTTACTGCAAAAACATCAGATCCTTTCAAACGTGCCTAAAATGAGACTAAATGGAGAACAAATTGAGACTTTTACTCAAGTACTACAGTTTTACTAGAGTTTCTGAAGCACATCATTGGGCAAAGTCTGAAACTGCACAAAGATTTGTTGAGATACCAAAATTTGTTCAACAAGAACTCAAATATTTCTCATTGATTTCTCATCCTGAAATATTATGTACAAGAAATTTGATTAATGTGAATAAACTTCTATTCTTTTCTGAAAATTCTTATATTTTGCTTCAGTAATTTTTTGAATAATGGTAATAAACAGTTCTCATTTATGTCCTTTATAATAAATATAATACATGAATTGCAAAGTAATTTCCTCTAGAGTTTCCAAAGCAAAGCATATCTCAAATTGTGCTCAGATTTGTGTAGATACCAAAATTTGAGAGTAAAATTCAGAAATCTCAAGAAGAACTCAAACATTTCCAATTATCCCAACTCAAACAGCAAGTCACGTTAATTTTATAGCTCAATACTCGTATTGTATGTCAACAACTGTCTCCATTCATTTTTATTTCTCCTAAGATATTTTAGGAGAAACATCTAAGACCTGTATATGTCAACCTTATAGTATAGTCACATTTACCATTGTTTGTCGAATTTTCATTGGCAATTTCAATAGAAATCCACGCAAGCGGGAATTTTGCGAAAGGACGAAAGATTTCCTCACGCAGATTTCGCAACAGGTTCAAGTTGGTCATGCAGATTTGCCATGCTCACCAACAGAAAGCTGCTTGGTTTGAAAGTTACTTTTGACAATAGACAATGAGCCTTTTTACCTGTAAAATTTCACTGAAATTTCGCTAATGTAACTGTAACTCAAACGACATTATTAATCTATAGAAAAACTATAAAAGTAGTCTCAGCAATAAAATGCTCCTCTGGGATGTTGCACCTGATTTGAGATAAACCATTTACTGAGCCCATATACCATCTAAGGTTGTGGATTATGGGTTTAATCTCAGATTCTGAAGGACTTTCTTGGACGTCCATCAACACACACAACAGAATTTCTATTACAGCCCATGACACTTTGTCTCAGTGTACATGAATTATGGATCTGATTTCGAATACTTGTAGGATGGGGTTAAACCCATTTTTTAAGATCCCCGTCCATCCCCAATTCCCTTCCTCTTTCTCAGTGACCCACGGATGACGGATTCACGGGTTGTTCGCCCATATCGCCATCACTCCTCCAAATCAAACAGACAAGCTTCTGTCTCTATAAACGCTGGGCTGTCCTTGGACTGGAGGCTCTATTAACATCACACAAGGGCTGAGTCAATGTTATTGTTGGGTGAATTGCTTTGACGATATGAAAAGAAGCTGGTTAAAAGCACTGGGTCTAATCTCATATGCAGGACAACAATGAGCCAGCAGGCCTTGGGTAAATAATATTTTCTCTGCTGATGAAAACGCATTTGAATTCGCAAAAGAATCCCCAGATGAACCCATTACAAAACTGTATCTGAAGTTTTTTTCAGTCTGAGGCATGAAAGTACTTGCAGATATTGTTATATATAGAAAAGAAATATAACATTCAATTCATGTTTTATTTACGATTCTGGTTTTGTCATAAATTAACTTGTTAATTGGGTTTCAGAAACAAATCCTAAGAAATCATAACATTGATTAGCAAATTTGTTCAGAGATGTAATAATGGATGCACAGAAGGAAAAAAAAAAAAGAAACGAAATTACATGAATACACACTTATGTATGAAAAAAAATATATTAAAAATACACAAAAACTGTCCTCACTGATCTGCAGTTTTTGTGTATTTTTATCTAAAACATATGTTGATTTTTTTTTTTTAAAGCAGTATTTGTATATTTCTCTTATCTGTCATCTATTCCATAGCTGAATTTTCCAAAAAATCCTCAACTGAAAAGCAAATTGGACACAAATAAGTCACATAACCCAAAATCAGATACACATATTGCATCTGAAAGTGTTCCAGTTATGAACGTGAATGCCTAATATTTCATCTCAGAAGTGTTTTGCCCATTACACACATGGAACAAGATCGAATCAGTGGGAGAAAATTTGTTTGGAGATCACATAATAATGAATGCACAGAAAAAAACAACTCGAATTCACTTAATAAATAAATAAATACATGAAAAATACATTAATGCACTAAAAACTTCCACTAAAAACAGATCTGAAGGTTTTATGTATTTTTATTTAATACTTATGTGTATTTAATGGATTTTTAAATGTATTTTTAATGTTATGCTTGTACATTACTCTTATGTGTCATTCATTCTATTTCTGAATTATCCAAAAAAATCCCAATTTAAAGGCAAAATCTGACCCAAATATGTCATATAACCAAAATCAGATTGCATCTAAATGTAATAAAGAATGCATAGAAAATTAAAAAGTGGAAAATACTTAATAAAAAAATAAATAAGTGAATGAAAAATGCATTAATACACACTTAGTATTAAATAAAAATTATACATAAATATTTATGGATTTTGTTTATTTAATGGTTTGTAATGTATTTTTAATGTAATGTCTGTATAATACTTTATACCTGTCATCTGTTCCATATCTGAATTATGTGAAAAATCCTGAATTAAAGCGTAAATAAGATACAAATAAATCAGATAACTAAAAATCTGATAACTGAACGTGTCCTAATTATGAACATTAATGCCAAATATCTAATCTCAAAACTGTTTTGCATGTTTGATACATGGAACAAGTTTCAATAAATGGGAGAAATTTTATTTGGAGATCATGTAATAACAAATTCATAAAAAAACAACAACAAAAAACAAACAAATGGAAATTGCTAAATAAAAAAAGTAATAAATACATGAAAAAAAAAAAAAACATTACCACCCACTTACATAAACTTTTATGTAGTTTTGTTTAATATATGTTTATTTATTAGATTGTTAATGTAATTTTTAATACGGAATAATATCCCAATTATGAACGTGAATGCCAAATATCAAAAGTGTTTTGCTGTTTACGCTAAATTTGTTTGTATAGGGACAAAACAATAAATAAATGCCCTAATGGAAAAAAAGGCCTAATTGCTTAATTACAAAATAAATAAATACATGAAAAATACATGAATAATTATGTATTAAAAAAACATACATAAACATCTATTAAAAATAATCCATGTATTTTTTTTATTTAATTATCCAGAAAAAATGATGAACTAAAAGGAAAATCAAACCAAAAATCTGATATCTGAATGTGTCCCAGTTATGAATGTGAATGCCAAATATCTAATCTCAAAAGTATTTTGCGGTTTAACGCAAAATTTGTTTGGATATTATGGGCAAAAAAAGGCCTAATGGGAAAAAATAAAATAAAATATGTATATATGTATTAAAAATATTTAAAAAAAAAAACATATATAAACGTATTAAATAAAAATCCATACATTTTTATGTAATTATCTGAAAAATGTTGAACTAAAAGGAAAATCCGACACAAATAGATACATATTGCATCTGAAAGTGTCCCAATTATGAACGTGAATGCCAAATATCTAATCTCAAAAGTGTTTTGCAGTTTACACAACATTTGTTTGCATATGGACAAAAAAAATGGCCTAATGGGGGAAAATGGCAAAACAAACCAAACAAACAAATAAAATAAAATAAAATAAATAAAATGTTTAACTAAAAGGAAAATCAGACAGAAAAAAGATACATATTCCATCTGAAAGTGTCCCAATTATGAACATGGATACCACTTATCTAGTCTCAAAAGTGTTTTGCTGTTTATGCATGTAGAACAATATCCAATCAGTGGTAGATGGGAAAAAAAAAAATAAATAAATAAAATCGCAACTGATTTCCAAAGAAAGCGAAACAGATTTCCCTAAAAACGAGTTATTGAAAAAAAATCCTACAGTTGATAGCGTTTCTCAGCATATGTCGTGCACAGAGGGTTCCCCACAGCGACACACACACTATTTAAACAGCACGAGTGTAGGGTAGCATGTCTCAGCTTTGACAGGGCCTTGCCAGAACACAAAGACAAAACAAGATCATGCCGTTTCGCCTTTCCTCCCTCCACCCACTCCATCCATACTCACGTCTCGCCCTCCCTCTCCTTCCATCACTCATCTCGCGCTCATGATCACTATAATTATGCTGAGTGGGATAGCAGGGGCGTTGAAGAGCTCTCCAAAGAAGCTACGTTCTCCACTCTGAAGTGCAAAGCAGTCAGACTCAATTTAGCCTGATTTCTTTTGTGACTGTTGCATCACAATCGTACGTTGTTACGTTTTGTTACGATAATTGCGGTGAAGCGCGTGAGCGGCGGAGTTAAGGATGAATTTCTGGTGACGGGTGGATTTTCTGATTGCTATCTTTTCTGAATCAATTTCTTCACTGACAGCTCGAGGCACTACAACAACTTAAAGGTCAATAAATGCCTCCGAGGTAAAGATAACACCATGATATCGTGAATCTGAGAGCGATTATATTGTCAAAGACGTGCTGTGTATTAGCATAATTACTGTTCTGGAGGTTTTGATTTTGAGTTGACTTGAAACGCAAACTGACAGTGGTTTTGTTGCTCTGATACTATTTACTCTGTGCGTCGTGTGTTTATGTCCGTCTCTGGTTCTCCGCAGAGAGCTGACTGTGCAGTGCTGGGTAACGTTGCTTTGTTAAAGCAGCTCTGCCGGATGACTGACATGACCTTGGCCGCTGAGGGGCTCCGGCCACTGGAGATTTATGTGTCGGGTCTGAAAACAGCTCAGCACAGGGATTGGGACTGGAGGAGGAGTCCTGCAGGCGGATGATGGCACCTCTGCGCTGTATTTGCAAGTGGCACATGTGCAGCACTGCACATAGAAATGTCAACAGCAAGATGAAACTGTGAATATAGACGCAAATGGCAACAAATGGAATTTTCAAATTTAATTTGAAAATTAAAATACTGCTCTTGTGATATTTTAAAATATTAAGCTACTAATAAAGACATTATTATCATTATTATTAATAATAATAATAATAATAATATTATTATTATTATTATTATTATTATTATTATTCATTTATTCATTCATTAATTTATTCTCTCAACAAACGAATAAACAAACAAATAAATACATAAGTAAATAAATGGATGGATGGATCGTTGTTGTTAAATAATTACATTTTTACATATTTCAAACAAATAAATAAATGCATAAATAAATAACCAGATTTATTTATTTATTAATTTATGTATTTATTTATTTATACAGTCAGTCATTCATTCATTATAAACAAATAAATAAACAAATAAATAAATGGATCGTTATTATTATAATTATTATTGTTATTATTAAATTATTATTAATATTATTATTATTATTATTATTATTACAGTTTTTACACATTTCAAACAAACAAATAAATGAATACATAAATAACTGGATTGTTTTATTGTATATTACTAATCATTACTATTTTTATAATTATTTTTATTAAATAATTGTAATTGTAATGTTATTACAGATATTTATTTTTAGATTTGTAAAATTATAAATAAATAATTAAATAGTTTATTATTATTATTATTATTATTATTATTATTATTATTATTATTAAATAATTACATTTTTGCACATTTCAAACAAATAAATACATAAAAACTGGATTAATTTTTTGTTTGTTTTATTGTATATTATGAATCTATTCTTATACTATTATTACTATTCTTATAACAATTATTATTAAATGTTATTATACATATTTATTTTTTAGATTTGTAAAATTATAAATAAATAAATACATACGTACATAAATAATTAAATAATTAAATAAAGTAAGTGCTCCCCCTTATAATTTTGATTAAACTGCAGCTGCTAATTATGTACATTAATGTTCTTTGCCATCGAAACATTCACAAAACTACAGCAAGAAAAAGACTAAAGGGAAAAAACGTATGCTAATAGTGAGATACTCTCTGCGAAAGGTGACATGACTCATGAGATCACAGTCACGCTGAGTTTTCCTTAGAGCGCTGATCTGGAATCAGCTTCCTCAAAAGAAAAAGCAGAGCACATGTGGCAGATGAGGAGATTCAAACACACTCCTGACCTCAGATCAGTGAACATGAGCCACTGATTCACATAGAATCTAAACTGCCATTTGCACAAGAACAAAGGCAAGCAGCATGCTGGGTAATATTCAAATGATGGACACCAACATTTGAATCTCAGCACTGGAAAGCCATAGCCAACCTGTACTTCAGCTCTAAGAAACAAACAAAAGGTTCACAAAGACAATGCCATATCATTCTAAATGAATCCTTGTGTAATTTTACAAGGACTGTTTTCTAATGTGGATCTGATACTATTGATCGTCTGCACCAAAATGACCTCCGCTTCCTTTACAGTCTTCCTTTACTTATTGCATTTGAGGACATTTTTCCTGGACAAACATAGTCTAATCATGGACAGCCAAGTTAGCTTAAATGCTAATGCTAACAACAGATTTATTATGTTTGCTTATTGATTGTGTGTGTTTAATTGTCATCCTATTTGCACTGATTTGAATTTGATTTAGCGTCTGATAGGCTTCTTCTATCAGGGTCTCTCATAAAAAGGAAAAATAGCCAGTCAGAAGGATTTTGTGATTAAATTATATCGGTTGACTCTCAATTCACGTACTTATGCTGTTTTGTAGTATAAATAATACAAGTAGTGTGTTCACATTGAAAATTCCAACATGAAAAAGTGCACTTAAAGAACATGTATGAAGCAGTTATTTAACGGGACAGTTCATCCAAAAATGAAAATTCTCGTCAAACAGTTGACGCTAGCCAATGACTTCAATAGTATGGAAAGAATACTATGGAAGTCAATGGCTACCGTCAACTGATTGGTTCCCAAAATTCTTTATTTCTTATTTTGTATTTAGCAGATGAAATGGGGAAAAATTACTATGGACGTCAATCGCTACCGTCAACTGTTTGGTTCCCAAAATTCTTCAAAATATCTTATTTTGTGTTTAGCAGAAGAAATTGGGGGAAAAATACTACGGAAGTTAATGGCTACCGTCAACTGTTTGGTTCCCAAAATTCTTCAGAATATCTTCTCTTGTGCTCAACTGAAGAAAGAAACTTGTACAGGTTTAGAACGAGTAGAGGATGAGTATAATAATGACAGAATTTAATTACCCTTAAAAAAAAATGAAAGAGGGATGGCGTGTTGGACACTTCAAGCACTCAGTGGTCAAAGTTTAATTATGTAGCTTCCAGACTCCAGCTACTTCCCTTAACGAAAATTAACCATGGTTTTATTATAGTGTAGTAACCATGTTTTTTTTTTGGTGTAGCTACTGTATTGCTTACCATTTGTATAACCACAGTTTTACTACAAATACCATGGTTAAACTATGGTTAGTGTAGCAAAGCCATGGGTAATTTTAATTATAGTAACCATGATTTTTTGGATTTATGTGTAGTAAAACCATGGTTAATTTGTGGTGGTATTGTCAGGTGTCTAGACTGTCTGTGTCGTGTTTTACCCCTGTTCCTGTTTTTCCTTATTTGGTCATGTTCCTGTCCTTGTTTAGTTTGATTATTAGTTGATTCCCCACACCTGTCTGTCCCTCGTTATCCTGAGTTTAAAAGCCCTGTCTGTTCAGTTCATGTTTGTCGGGTCTACTTGGTTACTATGTGTGTTGCTCAAGCTCCTGTTGTGATTATTCCCTGTGTTTCCTGGATTAACGACTGTTAAACATTTCCTCGTTTCCCTCGTGCTCCTTACGACAGCGTATCGTGACAGAAGACCCGACCAAAACAGTTACCTCCATGTGTCTACCCTCCGTTTTTGTTTCCCGTTTTCTCTCAGTGTTTTTTTGTTTCTGTTGTGTCAATGGATCCCCTCCTTCATCCGGAATACCTCCTCCTCCTGCTGGAGCAGGGGGAGAGATCGCTCGAGGGCCACACCAGACTGTTCCTGGTCTTCGCCAACCTCTCCAGCTACCCGGACAACGCGCTTTGTGCTTTCTATGACGCCAGTTTAAACTCCGCGTACAGAGCGCCGTCGTCCGAGAAAGGCCCTTGAGCAAATTTCGCCGCCCTTGTGGAGTGGACACTGGCGAGACACGGATCCCCGTTCACCGTCTGTTCCGAGTATGATCTCGCCAGTTCCACTTGGTTACTATGTGTGTTGCTCAAGCTCCTGTTGTGATTATTCCCTGTGTTTCCTGGATTAACGACTGTTAAACGTTTCCTCATTTCCCTCGTGCTCCTTACGACAGCGTATCGTGACAGAAGACCCGACCAAAACAGTTACCTCCATGTGTCTACCCTCCGTTTTTGTTTTTCCCGTTTTCTCTCAGTGTTTTTTGTTTCTGTTGTGTCCATGGATCCCCTCCTTTGTCCGGAATACCTCCTCCTCCTGCTGGAGCAAGGGGAGAGATCGTTCGAGGGCCACACCAGACTGTTCCTGGTCTTCGCCAACCTCTCCAGCTGCCTGGACAATGTGCTTTAAACTCTGTGTACAGAACGCCGTCATCCAAGGAAGGCCCTCGAGCGAATTTCGCTGCCTTTGTGGAGTGGACACTGGCGAGACACGGATCCCCGTTCACCGTCTGTTCAGAGGACAATCTCACCAGTTCCACTCCGGACCCAGTGCCCAGCCCACCATCTCCCTGCCGCGCGGACCGCAAGCCCGAGCCCACCGCTGACGGAGAGCTAGAGCCCGTCCGCGACCGACGAGCCATCGCCGCACGGAGCGACAGAGCAACGGATCACTGTGGAATTGGAGCTGCTAGTGACGTCAGTCAAGGTGCGAGAGCCAGCAACAGAGCCTGCCACGAGGGAGAATGCCGCGGACAGTGAGAGCGTGGAGAGGAGCTCCGCCCCCTGCACCATGGCTGAGGGTGAGCTGATAATACATCTGGGGCGGCTGGATTTAAAAGGGGACCTTATAGGCTGAGAAACTGATCTGGAGATCGATCTGGCCCCTCTCCTCTCTCCGTCGTCTCCTCTGGTCCCGTTCAGCCCTCCTTCGTCTCTGGTCCCCATGTCCAGCCCAGAGGGGGCTCCAGAACCTCCAGTGCCCGCTCCTCGAAAGTGCCCTCCAGTGCCCGCTCCTCAAAAGCGCCCTCCAGTGCCCGCTCCTCAAAAGCACCCTCCAGTGTCCGCTCCTCGAGAGCACCCTCCAGAGCCCGATATTCCAGAGCGTCATCCTGTTGCCTTGTTCAGCCCAGAGGAGGCTCACAAATGCCCGCCCTCCCACCCGCTCCTGCCTCCTCCACTGCTGTCGCCTGGCAGCCCCTCTGCTTGCCCTCAGCCCCCTATCTGTACGATGCGAGCCCCGCGGGACTGCCATCCTCCAGCGTCGCTGGGGCTGGAGTACCCCTTGACTTGGACTCCTCCTCGGCCCATCGACCCATCAGCTCCACCATGGCTCCTAGCTCCCTCCTCTCCGCTGTGGCCCATCGGTCCACAGGCTCCGCCGGGCTCCCTCGCCCTTCGGTTCTGCCTTGGTCTGGCATCGACCATCCTGCGCCTCGGGACTCCACTCCTCCAGCTGCGCATCGTCCCTCCGGGTCCGTCAGGCTCCTCCATCCCCTTGGCTCCTCCTCAGTCCTCTGTCTCTCCGGCTCCACGGCTCCACCGCGGCCCTCTGGATACCTGCCTCCACCTCGGTCGCCGGTGCCATCTGCTCCACCTTGGCCCTCCGGATCCTCCCCATCGCCCTTGCTGTTCGGCTCTCAGTCTCCGCCTCGGGCTCCTCCACCACCTGCTCCGACGTCGTTGGTCGGGCCCCTGGAGTCGGCGGCCATTCCTCCTCCATGGCTCCTCCCTCCGTCGGCTCCACCGTGGGCCGTCATCATGGCTGCGGCCTGGGTCCCGCCTGGCTCCTTCTGCTCCGGGCCCCTCCTGTCTCCTCCCTGGCTCCTCCCTCCTTTGCCACCTCCCTGTTCTCTGTCAGCCGGAACCCTCCCGGGTGTCCGTCCTCCTCTAGAGCCTCCTCCCTAGTTCCCACCCGCACCTCCCCATGTTGTTTCTATGGTGCGAGGACACACCTTCGGGGAGGGGGCGATATGTCAGGTGTCTGGACTGTCTGTGTCGTGTCTTGCCCCTGTTCCTGTTTTTCCTTATTCGGTCATGTTCCTGTCCTTGTTTAGTTTGATTATTAGTTGATTCCCCACGCCTGTCTGTCCCTCGTTATCCTGAGTTTAAAAGCCCTGTCTGTTCAGTTCATGTTTGTCGGTTCTACTTGGTTACTACGTGTGTTGCTCAAGCTCCTGTTGTGATTATTCCCTGTGTTTCCTGGATTAAAGACTGTTAAACGTTTCCTCGTGCTCCTTACGACAGCGTATCGCGACAGATATAACTACAGTAACAATGGTTTTTTGGTTTTATTTGTAGTAAAACTAGTTAATTTTTCATAAGGGTTAGCTTATATGCTAATGCTATCAACATGGTTATTGTTTTGTGCTTTTCGTGCTTATTCCGTGCTTTTTGTTCGTTTTATTTTCACCTCAGAAGACTTTTACCTAATCATGTCTTTCACAAAGATAAAGGGAACAATAAATAGGATAAAAGTCGCAATAAATATTAAGCTTGATTGAGTTACTTATGCATATTGCTAATGCTAATGCTAACAACAATGTTGTTGTTTTTTTCTTATTGATTGTGTGTCTGATTCTCATTCTGTTTGCATTTTCTGGATAATATTTTGGTTTTCTTCTGTCAAGACCTTTGGTACAAAAGAGAAATTGTCAGAAAGACTAAAGAAAGACCCTTAAATTGCATTCTCTTATTTCATGTAAAGACATTTTCTTGGATAAACTCAGCCTAATCATGTACTATAAAGGATAAAATAAACAGATGTCTAGATCTTTAGACCAAAAGTTTATGCTAATCACATGCTTATTGTCCTTAGATTTCATGCTTTATGGATTTCGTGTGTTGAGTTGCTCCTGAAAATAGTTCAAAGAGACTTCATGGCTAGTGCCGCCACCTAAATTACCACTCAGTAACCTGGCGCTGGAATTACAGGGTAGGATCACGCTCTAGTCGTGATTCAATAAGTCAGATGGCAGATTATAATGTGTGTGGGAATAACCCACGTGATCAGTGTGGAGGTGCCAGTCATGGCCTTTCTAATCGAATCCCCATTGTTTGGTCATCTTAAGCATGCATCCATAAGAACAGCCTGTGTCTGAATTTTTAAGATGGACTGTTTCTTGTTTTAACGCTGAAAAGAAACTGGTTGTGAAACTGTTAAGGCCAGCATACTCTCTTATTGCTTAAACCCAGAAGTAAAATTGTAATTTTGTGCATAATAGAAGTAGTTAACTAAGTCAAACACATGACCACTAATCCAACCGCTGTGACTAGCATATGAAGGTATCAGCGATTTCCCTAATGCTTAAACCCAATGCAATTCTACTCATCATTTTTTCTCATTTCGTGCGAAAGGCTCCAGCTGAGTGGCGGTGCCGAATTAAATTTGTTCAGTGATCTCAGACTCCAAGCAAAGCTTAGAGTACAAGGACTAGGTAGGTACTTAATGAGTATAGGCAATAACCTGAAACTGGACCATTTTGATTTAATTAGATGCTCCGCAAAAGGCAGCGGAGTTATTTATTCTTCCCGCGGCTTTGCTGTTGGGTTCGGTGGGTGTAGCCGGCATGAAACTCCATTTCCACTTCGCTTTTCTTAGCTTTAATTTCTCACCCCTCAGTTCCTCGGCCAGCCTGGCTTCCTCCACTTCAGTCTGGGTGAAGGTCACCGGCCGAGAATGTTGGCAGAGGAAAATTACCCTGGCTTGTTTTCTCATTTTTTATCTCTGACCCCTCTTCTGAAGTGGTGAAGGATTACTCGCATACCAACGAATGGCGGTGTAAATACAACGGAGATTGGAAAAAAAAGGACCGGAGGAACGACGCAAAGGAGTTATTGGATATTCAGAGTTCCCATTTGCTTCCTGTGAAACTACACTGAGATCACGATTAGTTGGACATCCGTAAGTGTTTCCTCTTGACCAGAACCGTACTGCATGTGCTTGTGATTACTACTCTTGAAGAGTTCGTAATTGTCAAATGAATCCGCCACTTTATCCCAGACAGTTTCCAAAAGAAAACTTGAGAGAACTTCTTGTTTCTTGCCTCACACGGAGATTATGGGAAACTTCACTCTTGATGAGCCAACCCTAGAATTCCTGACACAAACTGACCCAAATACATAATATACCAGCACTGCAGTGCATCTTCCATTTGAATTAACTCGCGACTGATGCCTTCGGTTGCCGTCGCGGCTTCTCTCTCTTTTTTTTTTTTTTTTCGAGGGGTGGCTTGTGATATCCGAGCCATTAGAGGCCTGTGTTCGTCAGCCCTTCCAATGACAGATATGTATCTCAGACACGGTAGATTTAGGGACTTGACGCCTGAGCCCAGTAGAGCATGGTGTTAAAACAACACGACGTGCCACTCACCCTCCACACAGGGGTGGATTCCAGGACTGTTGCACAAAACAAACTGAGCGGGGCTGGGCGGAGGGTTGGGTTGGGCTTTTGTCAGCTGCACAAGCAGAGCGGTTCGGGCGTGTGCCTCTGATCTTTGGGAAGCTCCTCAGCTGTTCCCTGCTGGACAGCTGGACCCCTGAGGGATCCAGACAGCCTGCTCGAATTAGAGCACAGGTGACAGGACTCGACGCATTTTCCCCTTGTGAAAACATGTCTTGCTTTTGATATACACAACTACTCAATTTCCACCAATGAACACATTTTTAATTATTCAAAGTGGGCACTACATGATGTCGGCAAGAAGGACCTATTGCTTGATCAACATCCTTTGGACTATCATTCTCTATTACTATGACTTAATTAAAAACATTGTATAAAGTAAAGGAATAGTTTGTCCCCAAAGGGAAAGCTCATCATCATTTACTCATCCTCATTATGGGGGGCAAAATTCACAATTCACAAAATGGGGGTGTGCCTGTCATGGCCTTTCTAATCAAATCCCCTTTATTTGGGCATTAAAATTAAACAACATCTTAAGCACGCATTTATAAGAACAGCCAGTAGCACTTTATTTTACAGTCCTGTTACTCATGTAAATACTATGTACTTATTATAGTAATTACAATAACTAGGTACTAACCTTGAACCTACCCCTAAACCTAACCCTACCCCATGCAGTTACCTTATATTACCAGTACTTTCTTAGGTAGGTACACTGTAAGGACACTGTAAGTACATGTAAGTGCACATACTGTAAAATAAAGTGCAACTGAACAGCCTATAAATTACAACTTCAGATCAGTGCCTGCATTTTTAAGATGATATATTTCTTGTTTTAAATCAGAAAAAAAATAAAATAACTGTATGAATAATTGCAAATTGGCTGGTTGTGAAATTGTTAAAGCTAGCATACTCCCTTATTGCAAATGGAGCACTTAAACCCAGAAGTAAAATTGTAATTTTGTGCATAACAGAAGTAGTTAACAAAGTCAAACACATGACCACTAATCCACTAATCTATGATGAACATGTTTTTAATTTATGTAATAAAATTCACTACTATTTTTTGGGGGGCATACACAATTTCACAATTCACAAAATTGTGATACGATTTTTCTGATACTTTCCTGTTATCATAAAGAAAAAAAAAACTCATTAAAAATGAAATTTTTGATTTGAAAAGCAGTAGTTCTGCATAATGTTCTTCTATAATTACAACCAATAATAACGACCAGGCACATATATTTGTCAAATGGTTGTGTTGACAAGTAAGCGATATATGAGCTTGTTCCTACACCCCTGGGCCTAACTTTTTTCCCAAACCCTATCTTGACAATCAATACCAAATTTGATACTGATTTAAAAGGGGTTCAAGCCCATAAATGTAAAAAGCCTGATCCCATTGGTTAACAGAAATATTGTTTCAGGAACTAACTTCACATAAAGTTTGTAATCGTATAAAGCAGTTCAAAAACACTCAAGCCTTTGACTTTGTTACATCCTAAGCTGCACCACAGGAGTGACAAAGAACACAAGAAATTCATAACATCCCCTCTAATATTTGAAGTTCCCCACATTTCTTTGAAGGCCTGAGCACTTTAACTTCTACCAGGCAGCGCTCTTCAGTTATGAGACTCACACCACTTCTCCTTAAGGTTTTAATGAGGTCCGCGGGGAGCAAAGCTGCTCGCTCGCCGTGCCCTAACACTCTGTAAGAGTGCTGACCTCCTGGCCCCATCGTACTGTCAGAGCGTGTCATGAGAGCCCCAAGAACTATTAAAACCAAATGAGAAATGAAAAATGAGTTGCAAAACTTGCGCTGCTAATGACCAATGTACATGTTGGCTGCGGCTGTTTATTTCCTAATTTTGTTCAAAGATAAGCCAGGCTGATTAATGTTCAGTCACATGGAGGTGATAATTACCCCAACTGATAAAATGTCACAGATGTTAAAGGTTACATTCGGCCCTGCTCTTGATAGCCAGCTTCCTTACCATTTAATCTTTTAATACAATGGAGATATTTTTACTCTGTGTCATAGCCATTTTGATGACTAATATAACCTAATCTCCTTTCATTAACAAACTTTAAGTATAAGAAATGATTGCTATTGTTACCAATCATCTGACCTGTAATCTCCATTCATGCCCTGTCCTTCATTTGCAGCGTCATGCCATGTAGGTTTACATCATAAAAGCGAGTGTCAATGTTAAAATTCTTTCTCTTTTAGAGAAAGCAAGACTTTTGTTTGTTTGAGCTTGTTTGTTTGTTTTCTTTTGTTTGTTTGAGCTCCTCGATCAGCCCGACAACAGCAGAACAGAGTCAACCAATGGGGTGAGTTTGGGGCGGGGCCATCTGTTTCACAGACCAATGGCAGACAGGGAATGTTTCTGTTTGAAAACAGTAAAATGTTTTGCTGTTATTTTGCTGTGACAGAAGAAATGACTCAACCAATAGGGTGAGTTTGGGGTGGGGTCATCTGTTTCGCAGACCAATGGCAAACAATGAGCATTTCTGTTTGAAAACAGTCATTTTTTTTTTTGGTGTTATTTTGCTGTAACAGCAGAACTGACTCAACCAATGGGGTGAGTTTGGGGCGGGGTCATCTGTTTCACAGACCAATGGCAGACGGAGTCTTTTTTTTTTTTTTCTATTAGTATAGGTTGATTCCCCTAATGTGTAAACTCTGGTTCTGTTATGTTTTCATAACATTTCTCTGTTTGTTTCAGCCACCTGACCAGCAGAAATGACTCAACCAATGGTGTGAGTTTGGGGGTGGGGACATCTGTTTCACAGACCAATGGCAGATAGGCAGTGTTTTTGTTTAGTCTCTTTTTTGCTGTTATTCGGTGTACTTACACTAAATTAGACTCTTCAGCTTCAAATAAAGATCTTTCTAACAAATCAATGCATAAATGCGATACAACAAGCATGTTTTACTTGAGTTTGCACGTGCAATGAGCAAGTGTGTGTGTGCGCATTAATGAAACGAAGATGGCCTTTTGATTTATTTGCATTACAAAGCAGGCACAAAGACCGGCTGTAATCCATCAAAACCAGGCAATCTGATTCTCCGAAAAGCGTTCTTCAGATAAACAAAATTACGGCTTTAAAACTCGCGCACCATCGAATCTCGCACTCCCAGTGAGCGAATAGATTGCTTTGGAGGGATATAAATGAACACATTACAAACAGATACGTCTGATTAAAAATCCTCGTCGCAAATGAATGTATCGTCACAGACGAATCTCATTACTCCTTCAGATGACAAATGGTAAACCTAGCTTGCAATATCCATATACTAATATCCTGGATCTCGTTGTGATTTAATAAATGCACTGCTGACATTTACGCATCTTTATCTTATTAGTATAACAACAAAATATTAGTCCTAAATGAGGAGCAGCATAACAACCCACTGCGACACAACGCCAATTAGGTGAAGGGACAAATGATCTAATTATATAATCGTAATTCTGCGGGGTTTATGCTATGACGGGCGAAGAAGCAGGGACAGGCTTGTTAAGACATGTCACTCTAATTGTGATTTACAGCTCTGTTCAGTCAATGTGTGTGTGATGGAGGCGTCTGATGGACTGGATGGCCTGCTCTCATTAGTAAATGTCTCCCTTCGTCTGGAGCAAAGAATGGGAAGCGCTGACCGTTATACTCGCTGTGTCATTTGGCTAACCAAGCCAAGGCCCGCCGACTGGATCCACTGTTGGTTTTGTCAGCAATTATCAGTGCCGACGAAGCAGGTAAATTTGGTTCTCACAGAAGCGTGGAGTAGCGCTAGCCCACATGGACGGCTTGTTAAGAGGTTCATTCGGTGTTAGCCCTTGTTAATTTACACGTTACTTGGTATAAAATCCCAATTTGCGGTGTTACATTCCAATGTTGGTAAAAATAAAACCGCACCTGATAGCGAAGCCGTTACGATGTTGTCGCAAGTGACTAGCCCTGAGCTCAGCCTTCTATGGCGAGAGCGTGTCAATCCACGTTTCGTCTATTGAGTGAACCCTCTGTCACCATCTCCAGGGTGTCCGTCGTGTGCTAGGACACAGTCTGGCCCCTATTTCTGCGTACCTTAGGCTAAGCCGTCCAGATAGCATTCAATCTCTTCTACCTAACATGCATCTGCCTCATTAACAGCACCTATTGATTTCTCCCCATGATTTTACGGATCCTCAAGCTTTCCACAGCCATTGCGCTAATTCGGACTTACAAGGGATAATATAATGCTGGGCTTCCTGTGTCTGCTACAATTCAATAGGACAATAAGTCAAGATAATTTAGCCATCTGTTGGTTCTCGGCAGAAGTATATTTTCTGGTTCGTGGCCTTTCAATGCTCCAGTTTCAAGACAGTAGTAGTAGTTTATATATATATATATATATATATATATATATATATATATATATATATATATATATATACACACACACACACACACACACATACATACATAAATACATAAATAACATTTAAATTAATTAAATTTTACAATATTATTACGAATTATTAAATTGTATAATTGTTTTGCAAGTTTGACTATTATAATAATAATAATAATAATAATAATAATAATAATATGAAATTAAAATAATAAAAATGACCTATTATTATTATTATTATTATTATTATTATTATTATTATTATATAAAAAGGCAAATCTACAAAACTTTTAATATTAAATTACATTAAATATTGTATCAGTTTGCATTTATTAATAATAACCATCATCATCTTATATTTTCATTAGAATTATTATTTAATATTAAATTATTTTGAATATGGTAAATATGCTTTCATATTTAATAATAATAATAATAATAATAATAATAATAATAATGTTTCACATTATTATTATTATTATTATTATTATTAACACTTATCACACTTATTATTATTATTATTATTATTATTATTATTATTATTATTAATGTATATTTACAAAATTATATAAAATATCGGCAGAAGTATATTTTCTGGTTCGTGGCCTTTCAATGCTCCAGTTTCAAGACAGTAGTAGTAGTTTATATATATATATATATATATATATATATACACACACACACACACACACACACACACACACATACATAAATACATAAATAACATTTAAATTAATTAAATTTTACAATATTATTACGAATTATTAAATTGTATAATTGTTTTGCAAGTTTGACTATTATAATAATAATAATAATAATAATAATAATAATAATATGAAATTAAAATAATAAAAATGACCTATTATTATTATTATTATTATTATTATTATTATTATTATATAAAAAGGCAAATCTACAAAACTTTTAATATTAAATTACATTAAATATTGTATCAGTTTGCATTTATTAATAATAACCATCATCATCTTATATTTTTCATTAGAATTATTATTTAATATTAAATTATTTTGAATATGGTAAATATGCTTTCATATTTAATAATAATAATAATAATAATAATAATAATAATAATAATGTTTCACATTATTATTATTATTATTATTATTATTAACACTTATCACACTTATTATTATTATTATTATTATTATTATTAATGTATATTTACAAAATTATATAAAATATTTTGTACATTTACCTTCAGATTCCATAATAATAACAACAATAATAATATAACATATATATATATATATATATATACACACACACACACACACACACACACACACACACTATTATTATTATTATTATTATTATTGTTATTATTATTGTTATTACATATAAAGGAAAATTTACAAAACTTTTCATTTTAAATTACATTAAATATTTTATCAATTTGCATTTATTCATAAAAAAATCATCATCTTATATTTTTCACTTTAAATATTTATTTAATATTAAATTATATTAAATATTGTAAATATGTCTTCATGTTTAATATTAATAATAATAATAATTCACCTTATTACTGCTGTTGTTATGAAATAAATGTATATTTACATTTTTATATAACATATTTTGTAAATTTTCCTTCATATTTAGTAATAATAATAATAATAATAATTTTATAAATAAAATTAATATTTTGATATACCATCACATTCACTCTGATACTGATCTATGCAGTCTAAATTGTGTATCCACTACAGTGTCTGTTTATGTAAAACAGCTTTGTAACCACTGAAACACAGTTTCAGCTAAACTGAATGCAAAGTCCGCTAGGTCGTAGTGGTTGTACATGGATAAATCTCATTGTTTACATCACCTGTTGTTTTAAATGCCCAAAATAGCCATCATAAATCAGCCTCCAGGCCCTAAAACAAAATTTACTCTGTGTTATTTTGTTGTTCGAGTTAAACCGCTGCTGTAATATTCAGTGATGGCAGGCAAGTTACTGCAATTGGTCACGAAAGACACAAACGTGTCTTATTTTATTTTCCTTGATTAAAATCATCCATTATATTGGGCATTATAATTATTAGAAGCAGAACTCCCACATTTACTTTGACTATTAATCAGAAAAACAGTCCTATAATTGCTCAAAATATAAAAGTCTTGAGCGGATTAATTTGTGAGTTAATTAAGAGGCACAATTTATTTGCTAAGAAAAAAACGTCTCACACAAAGCCTACAGTAGGCCTATATTCCTATCGATACTGCCCAATTTTAAACTGAATTATTATTAAAATTCACAAATTTATTTTAGATTTTCCATTTGATCACAGCGCTTAATCACATTAATGTTAGAAAAACAAATAAACCACAATTAAAATGCAGCCAAGACAAATTCTCTCATATCCTCTGAACAAGCAACTGGTGTAAAATAAAACCGTAAACAACAAAATTATGACCCTAGAAATATCTAAAACACTCCGAAGTATGAAAAGGAAACCTTTCAAAACAAATGCAAGGCTAAGCTCAGCGTCTCCACAACCTCAGACTACAGTCCCTGTGAGAGCTACAGCGGCACATATAAAAATACCCCTTTTGTCATCCTATAAATGACACTGGAATGAACTAAGCTTTGACGGACGGAAAGACAGAAGACAGAAACTCATAATAAAATAGTTTAAAATCAACATACAATTAAAATGGACACTGTTTATTTGAATACATGGACTTACTGTCCAAAATTCACCAGGGAACACAGCAAAATCGCCTTTCCTTTAAAAATATTTAGGATAGCGCAGAAGAAGGATCTCATTACAATTTTATAGACAGAGGAGACATTAATGGACCAACAGGAAGACAGGATCGCTCCAGCACTTAGAACAGAGGCAAAGTGGAATGTTTTGACCAGGAATAGCATCTCATCCCTGCACTTTACCTCTTCCTGTCTTATCTCGTTCTCTCTCAAGTTGGCAGTCTGCTGTTCCTTACTCTCAATTAAAGTAATGGACATCTGGACAGCAATCAGGACGGCCCCTCTGGGTAAAAACACCCACAAAGGATCTGCGCGTCTCGTCTCTTGCTAGATAGTGGGCTTTAATCGATGAGCTCAGAAGACTAATTGTAGAACACACTACAGCAATACAGAATCCCGTTAAGATCCGAGTCATCATTTCCTCTCATGTCTCAGATGAATTTCCTCCCAGGTCCATTTAATGGCTCATTTAAAAGGTCTGTTTATTAGTAAAGATCAAAGATGCATTGTTGTTGTTGTTTTTTTTTTTTTTTTTTTTTTCTGAAACCACTAGCTGTAAATACTTAGGAATTTTGCATAATGCTTAGCTTAACATTTTTACAAATGCTAAGGCTAAAAACACTATGCACGGAGATGTTTTTGCAAAAAAACAAAACAAACAAAAATGTAATTTCAATTTTATTTGCATTTTCATTGACGTCATTTTAATTTTCATTCATAATATAGCATAAGAATGCACTCTTAGCATCATTGTGTGTTACCAGTGTGAACCGATTCAGAAAGATACTCAAAATGCTTTTAGATTTTATGCACTTCTGTTTTAGGCACACTTCTGACTTCAAAATGCCCCAGAACACAATTGATAACATAAGCGTGCATTTTTAACATGACTGCAACCCAGCTACAAAAAATTTGTTTTAAAAACATTTTACTAATATTCTCATTGTTATGAAGTTCTTTGAACGTTTTTGTTCTAACGTTTTGAGAACATTATTAAAGACCAGATAATTTTGAACGAATATTCTTCTAACGTTACTGAAAGAACATTTGTTCATAACTTTGAGAGAACCTTGCCAGAATGGTAAAGAAGTTCTTAGATCGTTCCCTGAACACAAATGCTTCTTTTTTTCCCGAAATATGTTGAATATGATTCGTAACCTTATGCAAATATGTGTTGAATTCTTAGCATTGTTGCATGCCGTGCTATAAACATACTCAATGCTCAAAGTATGTGAATGCAGATGCTTCTAGATACACAAGTTTGATTATACATCGAGTTCAGAACACGATTCGTAACCTCACACAAATATGTGTTGAATTCTCAGGAAGTTGCGCAATAGCGGACATTAGCGTAAACAGAAACAGAAACATACTCAATGCAAGCATGTTAATGTAGATGCTCATAGCAACAAAAATTCAATATTTTTCATTGTTTTTTCTCCCAAAATGTACCGAACACAATTCGCAAACTTATGCAAGTATGTGTTGAATTCTTAGCATTGTCGTAAGTCGCACTATAGCAGGTATTTACATAAGCAGGTCCAGAAACATAATCAATGCAAAGCTAATGTAAATCTCAATTTTACGCATGCGTTTATAGAAATATGCCAGAATGCAGCTCATAATGCATTTTTAGCATGGCTAACGGAGTGAAAACATTCACTACAGAAGTGAAGGAAGATGTTTCTAGAAACACAAACTCGATTTCTCTTTGCTCGTGTCAGAAAGCTATTCGTAATTCCACAATAGTACGTGTTGAATTGTTAGCATTTTGCATAAACAGAGCCAGAAAAAAAACTCAATGCAAGTATGTGAATATAAATGCTTTTAGCTATGTAAAGTCAATTTTATCCTTTTTTTTTTTTTCAAAATGTACCAAACGCGATTCAAGTACGTGCTGAATTCTTAGCATTGTCGCAAGTCGTGCTCTAGCAGGCATTAGCATTAACAGGGCCAGAAACATACTCAAAGAAAGTATGTGAATGCAGATGCTTCTAGAAACACAAGCTCTATTTCACACTGTGTCAGAACGGGATTTGTAGCCCCACTCAAGAACACAAGTAAATTCTTAGTATTGTGACAAGTCACGCTATAATGAATATTAGCATAAATGACTAAAAACATAGTCTACAGAAGTATATGAATACAGGCACTTCTAGCTACACAAGCAAAATTTCATACCTTGTGTCAGAGTGCGATTATTTACGGAATGCGCTGCATTAGCATTAGCATTATACAGTGCGCTGCTTGAGCATTAGCATTAGCGTAAACCATCCACTACTGGCTTTCTCTTTCAGGTCAAATACTCTAAGTACAGAAAAACAGTTTAAAGAAAGTTAGCTGAAGTCAACATGTTTACAGCTAGCTCTGACTAATGGCACAAACATTTCAAAGAAACTCTATCGCCCCCTAGTGTACGGAGGTTTGTTAATGGCACAGGAAAGGGCCATTCGCACTGAACACGTTTTTGTGTTTAAAAATGCAAGACACAGGGCAGTGGAATGGAAACAAAGCAAGATCTAGAGTTTTCTTTTCTTTTTAAGTTTTACCTTGAGCATGACTTGGCATTTTAAAATGCCAAGTCATGCGTGAGACGCTGCAAACCACATAAACTCAATGGTCAAAAAAAGCAAACATTATATATGTATAACAAGACTGCGGCCAGTAACTCACATTTGCATACTTGTGCAAATTTTGTTTTTTTCTCTGATGAAGTCCAACCTTATGAGTAAGGCTAAGCCTCTAGTGTACGTTTTCTCACAGGACACGAAACCTTCTTCAGATCAAGCAATTGTCTGTTAAAATCCTCTTCACGCAGGAGTAAATGGGCCCTCTGCAGCATGGACCACTTTGTTCTCACGGGACACATTAGCCCCTCAGGCGAGATCCCTACATATGCTGCCGAATCTCTCATATTACAACCAATTTTCTGGATACATTTGGTTACATCGCCAACAGACACATCATAGCTAGAAAGCACATCTAAAAATATATGCGATGCAATCATGATGGGAATTATTTTACGTGCATTTGTTTTTTACCCTTCTGAAAAATATTCCAGGCTATTTCTAGTTTTTATTATTGATGTGATTATTTATTTTTCCCTCAGTTTAATTGTTTTTTAAAGGCAGAGCTTATGTAAATTATATTCTGTTGTTTATGGCTGAAGTTAAAGCATAAAAAAGTAGGCCAAAAAAATAGAGGGACTTTCAATTGCGATATTAAAAAAAAAGTAATATGTATCCCTTGATGCATAAAAACTTAAGCATGTTTTACTTTACCCTCTTTTAAACTATGGGAAATTAATTTCTTACCTCCCGTGTTCTCATTTATTCACTGATACAGTTGAGTAACCCTTTTAGTTTCATGCCTCTGCAGTCCTCGTCCTTCGTTTAAGGCATTGTGAGTATGTATGGACTGTCATTTAGGAGAAACGCCTATCTGGACCTTTGACCTCTGTCTGGGTTGAAGGTCGTTCTATCAATCTGTCGCTTTACTCTGGTTCCACACCATCATGATGATGCAAGCAACCCGAGAAGCCACTAGAGATGCTGGGATGGGGGTGTGGAGCCCCATGATCAATAGATTTAGAATAGTCAGGCGGTTCAGGTTATGGAGACTCGCATTACTCTCTGCTTGCTTACAGGAACTCTTCATGTCTGATAAACCACTGCAGTGGATACTGCAGATCAGGGCATGGATTCTTTCATAAACATGCAAAGGATAAAATTAATTACATGGAGTTTGAATATAGACTTGATATTGTAGAGAAGACAAAGGGATAATAGAGGACAGAACGGTATTAGTAGACAATAGGACAAGTTTGCAATTTTTGCAATCCAGTTTATAAATTTAGGACTTTTTTAATACAGTTAAAAAGATGTGTGAAGTTTAAATAAATAAATACATAAATAAAGTACTTTTAAATTACTGTTTACAAAGTGTAAACATTTAAAAAATAATAATAATAATAATAATAATAATAATAATAATAATAACACAATTATAGAGAATTTATGAGCCAATGTATAAACATAAAATACTCAAATACTATTATAGCATGGCAGACAATAGTAAGTAAATAAATAAATAAATAAATGACATTTTTGTAACTTGGTTTACAAATGTAGAACATCTCTAAACACAGTTAAAAATATGTGTGAAGTTTTATAATAAATAAATAAATAAATAAATGTCTGTAACCCTGATTACAAATTTAGAACATTTCTAAATACAGTTACTTAAAAGATGTGTGAAGTAATAAAAATAAGTAAGTAAATAAATAAATAAATAAATATAGTGTGATTTTTGATTAGAAATTTAAGGTATTTTTATATAGTGTTTAAAAGGTGTGAAAGTTTAATAATAATAATAATAATAATAATAATAATAATAATAATATAGATACATTTATAATGGATGTATAAACATAAAATACTGCTATTAGAATCAGTAACAGGGTTGATTGTAACATGGCAGACAATAGTTTATGTAATAACAGAAATCTCACAAAAAGCATAGGATTTGTTCCTCTAATACTTTACAAAATATAATGTGACATCATACTCACTCAAAGAGCCAGAAGAGGTTTTGGAGGCTTTTATAACAGGACATTGTGAGACTTGGCTGGAAAGATAAACCTATTAATTAGCATATAGATTTCAGAATATTCCTCAGCAAGATAAACGTGTAAATTAGAGGCATAGCGTTTCTCATCTCTAATAGTTATCATATAGGCTGTCAGGCGCTTTTGTTCCCCGCAGAGCTGCCTGACGAGTGTCTGTGGAGATTCAAAGGTTAAGAGCAGGATAAGAGCGGATTGGGATAAGACTTTCAAGGAGTTAAAATAAATAAATAAATAAAGATTTTTCCACAGTGGCTCGCTCCTGATTATCACAGCCTAACTGATAAACTAATCCTGAACTGAACTTTGACTCTGATCAGTTTAGTCAAGTAAACTCTGCGAGGATTAAAGGTAGAGGATGTGAAGAGAACAAAGAATGAAAATCATAAAGAATTTAATAATTCAGGTTCCTTAACGGCCCCATTAGTGTTTCTTTTAGCACTTTTGAGGAAGACTTTTTTGGAAATAAGTAATGCATTACCCAGTATATTACATAAAAACAGTAAACCGAAAATAATATTCATTAATTTCTTAAAATACCACTTATTAAAACAAAACTGTAACTTTGCATACTTTTACAAACAAACAGATAGATAGATAGATTTTTAGCGGTTGCTAGGGTGTTCTATTTTTTTTTTTATTTACTATGCAGTTGCTAGGGTGTTCTGAATGGGTTTTAACATTGTTCAATTGCTAAGGTGTTCTGATTGGTGGTTGCTAGTGTGTGTTGTTTGGTTTTTAACATTGCTTTTCAATCACTAAGGTGTTCTGATTGGGTTTTAGTGGTTGCTAAGGTGTTCTAAAAGGTTTTTAGGTTGCTAGCGTGTTTTGGTTGGTTTTTAACATTGTTCAATCACTAAGGTGTTCTGATTGGGTTTTAGCAGTTGCTAAGGTGTTCTAAATGGTTTGTTATATTGCTAAGTGGTTGCTAGCGTGTTTTGGTTGGTTTTTAACATTGTTGTTCAATCGCTAAGGTGTTCTAAATGGTTTTTAACATTGTTGTTCAGTCGCTGAGGTTTTCTAATTGGGTTTTAGTGGTTGCTAAGGTGTTCTAAATGTTTTTTTTTAAGTCGCTATGCGGTTGCTAAGGTGTTCTGAATGGTTTTTAACATTGTTTTCAATCGCTAAGGTGTTCTGAATGTTTTTTTAACATTGTTGTTCAATCGCTGAGGTTTTCTAATTGGGTTTTAGTGGTTGCTAAGGTGTTCTAAATGTTTTTTATGTTGCTATGTGGTTGCTAGGGTGTTCTGAATGGTTTTAACATTGTTGTTCAATCGCTAAGGTGTTCTGATTGAGTTTTAGCAGTTGCTAAGGTGTTCTAAATGGTTTATGTTGTTAAGTGGTGCTAGCATGTTTTGGTTGGTTTTTAACGTTGTTCAATCGCTAAGGTGTTCTAAATGGTTTTTAACATTGTTGTTCAATCGCTAAGGTGTTCTGATTGAGTTTTAGCAGTTGCTAAGGTGTTCTAAATGGTTTATGTTGTTAAGTGGTGCTAACATGTTTTGGTTGGTTTTTAACGTTGTTCAATCGCTAAGGTGTTCTAAATGGTTTTTAACGTTGTTCAATTGCTAAGGTGTTCTGATTGGGTTTTAGCAGTTGCTAAGGTGTTCTAAGGTGTTTTTTTTGTTTTTGTTTTTTTTAAGTTGCTATGTGGTTGCTAGGGTGTTCTGAATGGTTTTTAACATATTGTATGAACTTTAAGGTGTTCCGATTGGGTTTTTTGTGGTTACTAGAGTATTCTGAATGGGTTTTAGCAGCAGCTAATGTATTCCGAATTGTTTTTATGTTGCTATGTAGTTGTTAGGGTGCTCTGGGTAGTTTCTTACTGTCTCCAAAAAAAAAACAAAAAAAAACAATCAAAAGTCCCTCCTTCGATAAAAATCTATGTGATTTTTTTTTTTTAATCTGTTTTAACATCCAAATACAAATATTTGAATCCCAAAATCAAGTAAAATGTAATGTAATGTAGCAAAATGTAAACCAGAATCCT